>JASANF010001198.1:0-54576 GCA_030248245.1 Trissonchulus sp. WLG1_4 | reverse complement strand
ATTGTGATGGGGATGATGGCGGGGGTCTGGGCGGGGAGGCCCCAGGAAGATTTTGGACGTGACCAGTAAATTTTGAAAATTTGAGGCATGAGGATGCATTTGCAAAGTACCGAAGGTCTCAGGGGACTTGTCATAAGGGGTGGGGATGGGGATTGCGCAGGTTAGGGATTGGGATCGGGATTTGTGTTAGGGATAGGGATGGGGACAAGATCTCAATTTGACCCTCGGGGATACAGGATGGGGATAGGGATACAGTTAGATGAGTGAGTGTGTGTGTGTGTGTGTGTGTGTGTGTGTGTGTGTGTATGATATATATGTATATATATATATATTTTTATGTATATTATTATGCAGCATTTATATACTTTTGTAGCATACTGACTGTTGTGACGTTCGCTGTTATCATCTTTTGTTTTAATTTTCCTGTTGGTAAAATTTCTAATTCATATTCAGTTGACCAACTTCGGTTTAGAACACATGAAAAAATCTTCAATTTTTGGGGTTTGCCGGTTGCGCCTAGTCCCCTGAAACTTTGTGGTAGAGTGATCTTCTGGTTTTTCAGTCGGTTTTGTAAATGTTACAATGCCTTAAAAGTGCAGTTTACAACCCATTAATATAAATTGAAAAGTTATTCCCCCGCAATTTTTTGACGGTATACATACACTATGACTGACCGCATATAAGATACTTACAGTCAAGGGGCATACCGAACCCAGAGTTATGATGGGGTAATAGCTGGGAAATCCCCCGTAATTTTTTACACAGGGGCCCCCCTTGTTTGTTTTGGAGTTGACCACCGCCAAATCCCTGTGGCTTAATGATCTTGCATTTGCAATGCAAATTTTTTCTAAAATTGTCCATTTTAATCCGTTCTCTTCCAAGTTTTTCCCTTTCGAAATTTTTTTCTGGGTGTGCCACTGCTTAATCATTTGTGAAAAAATTCAAATTTATGTGAATTTAAGCTAAATAAACGCTTTAAAAACGTAGCTAAAAAATATTGGAATGGGCTAAAGAATTTTCGGAGCTTTTAGCCACTTTGCTAAAACTTCCTGGTGAAAATAAACGATTGGTCCGATTTTTGTAAGCGAGTGAGACCAGCTGGCCTAAACTTTTTCAGCTGCGGATGGAGAACAAATTTACGATACGTCTCCAGTTGACCAAATTTGGCCCGAAAATTGAAAATTTTTTTTTTCTGGAGGCTGCCGCCCGCAGCCCCCTGCAACTATCAGTCACCCTGGTATATATTTTCGGAAACGGTTGTTCAGAACTTTAAAAAAAGGCTGGACCTTCTACTGAAAAAAGGCCTGAAATTTACCTTTTTTACATAATTTAGTAGCTTTGAAGTTACTCTCCTGTGCAATGGCACCAGGTTTTTATATATTATGACAGATTTGAATGTGTCTGAATTTAAGTTTGTTTATCAAAAAATTTTCAAGTAAAGAATGTTTTTTCGAGCAAAGTTCGATTTTCAACTCAACTTTACATTTCTTGGAAGGTTTTAAGTTTTGAACAGCTTTTCGTGGTTTTTCGTGAAAAATGCATTGAAAAAGTTAATGTAAGCTACATGTGTCAATAAACCATAGTGATTGCGGGAATTTGAGCTGTAGACCCCAGAAAAAGGTGGAGAAATTTTATATTTTTAGGCCAAAAATGATCAATTGTAGATATACAGTGTCGGAAACTTTCCAGCGGGTCACAAAAACCAAAAGAGGGCACCTTTGTTAAAAATTGTTGAGTTAACCCGGAAGAATCGCCCCTGTATACGCCTTGGTGACGATGGGGGTTCTATTATTTCTTTTAAAAGATGTGGTAGGAAACGATTTATGGGCAAACAAAGTAGGTACACTATTTTCCCCCAACTGCACTTGATCCCAATTCCCCCCCCCCCCGAACGCTGACCGGACGGTACCCCCTCACTCCGCAAGCTGAAGAAAGTTTAGGCCAGCTGGTCTCAATCGCTTACAAAAATTGGACCAATCGTTTATTTTCACCAGGAAGTTTTAGCAAAGTGGCTAAAAGCTCCGAAAATTCTTTAGCCCATTCCAAAATTTTTTAGCTACGTTTTTAAAGCGTTTCTTTAGCTTAAATTCACATAAATTTGAATTTTTTCACAAATGATTAAGCAGTGGCACACCGAGAAAAAAATTTCGGAAGGGAAAATCTTGGAAAGAATGGATTAAAATGCAATTTTAGAAAAAATTTGCATTGCAAATGTCCAGACTATAAAAAAATAGGGATTGGCAGCGGCCACCTCCAGAAACAAACAAGGGCGGCCCCTGTGTAAAAAATTAAGGGGGGATTTCCACTATTACCCGATCATACTCTGGGTTCGGTATGCCCCTTGACTGTAAGTATCTTATATGCAGTAAGATAATATATGTATACCGTCAAAAAATTGCGGGGGAATAACTTTTCAATTTATTAATGGGTTGTAAATGCACTTTTTAGCCATTGTAACATTTACAAAACCGACTTAAAAACCAAGATCAATGAACCACAAAGTTTCAGGGGACAGGGGGCGGTACCGGCAACCCCCAAAAATTGAAGATTTTTTCAGTGTTTAGGCCGAAGTTGGTCAACTGGAGACGTATCAGAAATTTTACCAACAGGAAATTAGAACAAAAGATGATAACAGCGAACGTCACAACAGTCAGTATGCTACAAAAGTATATAAATGCTGCATAATAATATATATATATATATGTGTGTGTGTATATAGTAGATTTAACATTTTTAAACTTTGAAATTTGAAGTATATATGCACCAAGTGTAAGTTATAGCACGATGTAGCGTGCACTCAGCAATTTATACGCACTGTAACGTGAAGCGCCAAGTGCATGAACGAGTGCGCGCAGCGCAGTGCTGAGTCTGAGTGCACACTACAAAGTGAAATAACATACTTATGTTATATCTGTTTTGAAAAATACAGTGCAATAAGTCAATAACTAAGATGCACGCCTACAGCAGTGCAATAACTAGATTCTAAATGCAGATGAATCTAGCAGCGTGCACTTAGTTATTGACGTTAGTTATTGCACTGTTTTTTTCGAGACAGGTATGACTAACTAACTAACATTATTACACAACATCAATTAGCTAGACGGTCAGGCCAATAGCTTTTGCGTTCGCACTAGGTTAACCAGTTTAAGACAAACTGTCAATGGCGGCGCAAGTAGTAGACGATATAAAAAAGGGAATACAAAACCTTTATATAGTTTGGTTTATCTCGCTTAAGTCTCATTCTTGCTCATACATGTGATTTTTGGTAAAAAATTTCATCTCATATCTACTAACTTATCTAGAACGTATTCTAAAAAGATCCGCATCCGCGCGGATGTCAGGAGTCATGTATTTATAAATTTAAATATATGTAGTTTAGTTAGATTTAATTAATTGTATTAGCTTAAATTCACAATTTAGCTTATACTATGAGATTTCTGAGTTTTTGTAGCACGAGTGCAGGAGTGCTCATTCTGCTGAGAATGTTTATATAAGTATTGGCGAAAACTTTGCAATTTTGGTTTAGTTTCGAAATTTTCCAGACAATTTTGTATTTCTGCGACCATTTTAGCTAGTCCAAAAATGCTGTTTGATGTGTCTTGACGTACGAAATGCATTTTTGCACTAAATTTATATGTCCGAAAGTTCAAAAAACTGCGTTTCAGCAAAAAACCCTATCTTTGTCCAAAAATAGGTTTTTACCTCCCTCAAAATAAAAATGACACCAATGGATTTCCTTATCCGCTCATGAAGGTTTTATTCTTAGTTAAATGTGCGTTACCTATACTATTTTGACATTATTGTTGTTATTTTCAGATCGGGCGACTACTTGTAGGCCACAATGGGTTTATGAGCACGCCCGCTGTGTCCTGTGTGATTCGCAAGTACAAAACTGATGGCGGTATAATACTGACTGCCAGCCATAACCCTGGTGGACCAAAAGGCGATTTTGGAATGAAATTCAATATCTCCAATGGAGGTTTGTTATCAAGTTTGATTGAGCTAGCTCCCTCAGACTTTATAAGCTCTGCAAACAAACTGTTAATAGTATTTAACTGCACAGCATGCTAGCTCCCGCGTTTTTTGATGTATCGCAGAATTTATCGCATCTCTTCGGGATTTTGTTACATCCGCAATCGTCCTCAACGATTTTCCCGTGTTTATTAACTTTTTAAGTACTCCTAGGGTTGGTGGGGTGGATTGATTCAATTAACGACGTCTGGTTGATTAGATGATTTCTGATAAGTTAATCCAAAATGCTTGGGTCTGATTAGCACAATATGTCACATAGTGGATGCAGAGGTTAACTTACTTGTACTTACTTACTTGTGCCTTCGTCACCGGTGCCACGCCAGTATGAAGGGCCCGTCGCTCGTGCCAGTGTTCTACATGGTTCGTCTCCATTGGTGCCGGTCCTTGGCTAGCGATATGATAGTCTCATCGAAGCCGTACCCACCCGGCTGATACAATCGGAGTGGTTGCTTCAGGTCTTGCCACACGAGATCGCGCCAGTTGGCTTTCGGCCTGCCAGCGCGCCTACGCCATTCTATAGGGACTGGTGAAAAGAAGGCACGTTTGGGGACCATGTTGCTGGGCATTCTAGCCGTATGGCCCAGCCAGTGCAGCCTGTTCCGCTGTATCCGATGACTAACCGGCTGCCACTGGCCGCACCTGTCATACAGCTCGTGGTTGGATACATGGTCACGACGGTTTATTCCCAGTATTGTTCGAAGGCATCGTCGCTCGAATACACCCAGTTGAGTCTTGTGTCGGCTTGCTATTGGCCAAGTCTCCGATGCATACAGAAGGACTGACAAAACGAGCGAGTCAAAAATCCTCAGCTTTGTCCTTACAGACAGTCTTCTGCGCTTCCAAAGGACTTTATACAGGCGTCTAAACACGGCCTGTGCTCGGCCGATTCTGACCGTGATTTCTTCATCTACTGAGGAGTCAGATGTAATGATACTGCCTAGGTATGGGAAGCTGCTAGCAAGTTCGAACTTGTGCCCGTCGACTCCTATTTCAATCGCATCAGAAAGTTGTTTGTTAGCTGGGGGTAAGACCTTGCACTTGGATGCATTTAGCTGGAGTACCAGGTTTAACCCATGCACGTGTAGGTTTTGGAGGCCAATCTCCGTTTCACTGAGTAGGGCCACATCGTCCGCGTATTCCAGATCAGCTACTTTAACGCCCTTAAAGTTAAGTGCACGTTGAACAAATTAAGAGTGTTGCGGCTCTGTTTTTTGAGGAGCATCCGCTTTTGCTTTATCGTCGCAGCTAGGCGAGTGTCTCACTCTTGTGAGACTATGAAAGTGAAACACTTAATATACGTGCTCTTAATCCTGCTTATATATCTATCTCGGTGCGCAATGTTTCAGCAATGATTACAGCTATTCTAATTAAGTAACGGTCACTTTTACAGTACAAATCCAGTATAATTTTTGTTATTTTATTTGAAGGTCCTGCCCCAGACGGAGTTACGAACAAAATATTTGAGTTGACAAAGCAAATCAAAGAATATCATATATGTCCCGATCTCAACATAGATGTCTCGAAATGTGCCAAACATACTGTAAATATTGGTAAGGTTCTGTAAGCCAGCATTTTCTACCCTACATTCTTTTGTCGCAATACAGACAATATAGTTTCTGGCTTGATAAGTCATTTCTTTATACTTTAAACGGTGTTTATACTTGCTATATACATATTGAGCAGCAAAATAGGTCAGATTTTAAATCTTATGTAAATCTTTCGAACTTATGCAAGTAATAATGGCATATTCAGATTTTTGGCGCAGACTTTTTATATAATAGTAAATTTTTTTAGGGAGGACAAGAGTAAGGACTTTAATTAAAGGTCTTTTAGAGACTATTAGGTTAAAATAGTTAATTACTACATTTAAATACAAATTTATATACTAATAATTGAAAAAAGCGCTCGCAGTTCTATTCAGTAAACCGTAATTCTCTACACGAACACGTCATGGTTAACAATGCACTTTCCCTTTTGTGAGTGTGTCGTGAGTCGTGACTCTTGACCACAATAGAATTATAGTTTTGAAAATTTTTCGATTTATATGCACTTTTATTTGAGCACTTTACTATGCTTGTTTGGCGTTTGCGAAATGCAATAATTGCAATTGCAGGCGAATTGCCAGACACATCCTATGATGGTAGGAGGTGTGTAATGTGTATGCTTCTTTAATATATTCTCTAATACTATGTATGGTATATAAGATATACATGAAACTGTGTTTTTACGATGTGGTTGTATTTTTTATTTGTATTCTTTTTTTTCAGATGGCGTTGGTGCATTTAGCGTGGATGTGATCGATTCAGTAGTTGACTATGCGGAGTTCATGCAAGAAATTTTTGACTTTCCGGCAATCAAGGATTTTCTTGCTGGCAAAACTACTGGCAAACCATTTCGGGTTCTGCTAGACGCCATGCACGGAGGTGATTCATAGCAAGCAGTATTTTTTGTTCCAGAGTTGACTCATACTTATAGTCGATGACCGTTCAGCTGTAGATTACGTAGGTTTTTTATTGTCTTGTTCTTTAGTTATTTTATTGCGCTGACGTCGGAGTGATTTTATGGAATTTTAGTAATGGGCTTTCTAAAAGGTTGGGGGGGGGGGATCCGGCGTTGGTAAAAAACTTGCGGAAGTAAACAGCAAAATGGCCCTTTTTGTCGAAATGTGCCAGATAAACAAACAAGTTTGAATGCGGCTGGTATTTATACTGAATTTGAATCGATCTTCGCTTAATGTTTAAGACTCGCAATGAAATGGAAACTCGCAATGAAATGGAAAGTTTTTAGGCCTACATACGAATTAATTAGGAAATTTAATGTATATAGATATATATATACTCTTTTTTATTTTTCAACATTTAGCTACCGGTCCTTATATCGACAAAATCTACGTGGGAGACTTGGGCGGTCGAGCAGAGGACACCGTTCGAACGAATCCGTTGCCGGACTTTGGCGGTCACCATCCCGATCCCAACCTCACCTATGCTGCTTCCCTGGTGGAGGCGCTGAAGAAAGGAGATCATGACTTTGGGGCTGCGTTTGATGGGGATGGGGTGAGGAAGCTCTTTTTTGTGGCTCGTGACTGATATACACCAAGGCTCGAGTTTTCGACAAACGTTTGTGAGTCATTTCAAGTTTAGCTCAGGGTTTTTTTTTCAAAAAATTTTGTGTGCATAATTGTGCAAAATTTTAATTTTAGTGTGCAAAATTTTATTTTTCTGTGCAAACTGTAAATGCGTTTTCTTTGCCTATATAGAAGCAAAAATACGCGTTTTTATACCTCTAGAGGTACGTACGTATCAGTGGCGTACCCAGAAAAAAATTTCGGGAGGGGAATGACTTCGATTTTTTGAAATGGGTGAAAAGGCATTTTTTAGCAATTTTAACACGTCTTATATATAAAACGCCTTACAAATGCAAGATTACTAAACCAAAAAGTAGCAGGGGTCTGGGGGCGACAGCCCCCATAAAAAAACTGGCAAAAATTTTGATTTTTATGCCACATTTGGTTGTTTGGAGACGTGTCAGAAAATTTTTCCGGCCGGACCATAAAAACCAAAGGGGATAGGGACCCTTATGTAAAAAATCACTTGGAAAAAATTTCATGGGGATTTCCACCATCCGTCCGCCATGGGTACGCCCTTGCTGGTTGCTGCTATGTTTATGTTGGTGTGCTGAAGAAATTCTAAATATTGGAAATTATATACTGGCATTAGCACAATGGCTGTCAGACGCAGATCAAAGAAATCGTTTGAGCGAGGGGAAGCCGACACACCTTCCTTGGTTTAATCTTGCAAAATTGTTTATGCCATAATTGGCGGGGGTCTGGAGGCGGCAGCCCCAAAAAACCACAGCTTTTGTGGAATTTTGAAATAAAATTTTCATTAAAAAAGCAACTTTAAGCAACGCTTTGTTGGCGAATCTGGGTGATTACGGGGCCTACGGGGGCAGTCCCAAGAAGCCAAAGCTTTTATAGAATTTTGAAATAAATTTTGCATTAAAAAACATTTCATCAGCAATTGTTTAGGAATTGTTCTGGGTCATTGCTAGGATCTGGTGTGGCAGTGCCCTAAAAATGCAGAAATTTTTTATTTTTCGGGCAAAATTTGGTTAATAAAAGACGAAACGGAATAGGAAAAAGGGGGGACCGTCGTTTAAAATTTTAGTGGAAAAAATTCCTGGGCGGAAATTTTCACCGTTCCCCCTTGGTTTGTATGGCCTTGTTACGTTATATACATAAAATCATATCAGTGGCAGATCTAGGAATTTTTCGGGTTGGGTGGAGCAATTCCCCCCACTTCGTGAGACAGTTTAGTTTAGAAACGTATATAGATGCCGTAGTTTGTGGAAGTCTGGGCCTGGGGAGCTAGAGACTTATGGTTTTTGACAACGTGTAACACGATTTTTAGAAAATTAAACCTCTAGCAATTTGAACAGCAATTGCGCAAATCATGCGCCATTTGCCAAAAAGCAGTATAAAAAGCTGCCGCCGTTGATGATGCCGCCAGTTATGCTAGTAGATGCAGGGGTCTAGGGGCGGTAGCCCCCAGAATTTTTTTTCGATTTTGCATTAAAAACAGTCCATTTCGAGCATATGCCAGGCCCATCGGGCACTGTGCATTATTGTGCAAAATTTTAATTTTTGTGTGCAAAATTTTAAAAAAGTGTGCATTTGCACAGGGTTTTGCACAAAAAAACCCCTGGTTTAGCTTAAATTTTGAAATAGCTGTGCTTATGAAGCTGAAACTCAAGTCTCACTAATTTTCAACTATATTGTTAGTGAAGTTTTCGAATTGCAAGGGGACTCGAACGCGTTATAGGCAAGTAATAACATCAACATGCAAAGTTTGACTCTTTAGGGTTACACACATGCACACACTTTCAGACTCCGCCGTGGAAGTGGAAGCGGTCAGTGCATACTTTGCAGCCATTTTTGCGTTTAGCTGGCAAAACGGGAAATGAAATGAAAAATCGCGACACGTACTAATGACGGTTATCTGTGTGGTGTACTGGTATTCGCTTTTTTTGTATAACTTTGTTTTGTTTTTTTTGTTTTTGAATTAACAAAAAAAGCATAGTTTTGTTTTGCAGGATCGTAACATGGTGCTGGGAAAGAATGCATTTTTTGTCACTCCTTCTGACTCACTGGCAGTGCTCGCTGCCAATTTGGACTGCATCCCATACTTCCGGAAAACCGGGGTCAAAGGTTACGCCAGGAGTATGCCTACAGCCGGTGCCGTGGACAGGTCAGAATGGCGGCTGAAGAATTATAGCTGTGAAGACAGCAAACTAAACTTGTCTCAATTTGTCTAACAACAACAATGTGAAAACAGTTTCACTAACAATTTGATTGAGATTCGCTGTTGAGTGCTTTCATTAGTTCTTGGGTAGAACCGTGAAAGCATCTTGCCAAGGACAGTTGGGTCAATGATGCTGTAAGCTCTGGCTTAATCAAGAGCCCGCTCGCTTTTTTAGCTCCCGTTTTGTTATTTTTCCAGTGTTTACTTTTTTAGCGGAATACTTATCTGGCCTTTAACATAACATTTCAATTTAACTTATTAAAATTAAGGGTATATGGGTCAACCTTGAGTTAAGCTTTGAACGCCATTGACAGGTATTTTAGGCCAGTTTCTCACATTTCAGACATGTATACTGTTTAATTGACGCCACATTGTTTTATGTTGTAGGGTTGCGAAGGAAACTGGCAAGGAATTTTTCGAAGTACCTACCGGCTGGAAATATTTTGGCAACCTGATGGACGCCGGCAGACTGTCGCTTTGTGGTGAAGAAAGCTTTGGAACTGGTTCAGATCACGTACGGTAGGGGATTTGTCATAAAACTCATGCGCATATTATTATGTTAGTTAGTACCCATCACAGATTGCTAAGCAGAGAATTGTAAGTAAATAATTTTTACGCGGCGGCCTCAGCCGCCGCGTATATACTATAATGCAAAAGGAATCTTAACACGTATCTCCTATCACAGTGTAAAGTTACACTGTATTATTCGGCAGGTCACAAAATTGCATTATTTGTGTGGGTGTGTGTACTCATGCTGTGTGATAATCTAGGCTTCATCGTTCAGCAGCTTGTGTGTTGTATATGCGATTATATATATCAGGCTGCTAGTGCTGTGTGTGTGTGTGCCGGCAGAAAATTCTATTATGCAGCGGGCCTCTCACTGTAACACTGTTGTAAGAAAGGAAACCTGTCGCAACAATGTTGCATAGATTGTTTTTTATCAGCATGTCCGAAATAGAAAATACTGTCTTATAACCTTAAGCCTGTTTCACACGAGGGCGCATCTTGCTCCATGGCGCGTTGCATGCAATGCGCCATGAAATGCGCCCTCATGTGAAACAGGCTTTACCATGCTGCGGTTGTGAATGTCATCAGGTTGTCTATATAAGTACATATAGATGCCGGATATATGTTACAGTGTTATACATGGACACGATCTCTAGTTTCGTAATTAACTTAGTAATCACTCAAAATTTGATGTATAAACTCAAAAGTTGTTTGGTGGTTTGCCAAAATATTGTCAAACTTTGCACGACGTCTTTCGCTGACCGACACAGCGGCTGACCCTAGCGCGATTTTGGCTTTACATACGTAATATAAAAATCCTAAATTGGGCGATAAAAAATCGTGGATTAAGTAAGTGAATGTTACACAAAACATAGACGAATTGTACTCAAAACGTTGACGACTGCAGCTACTACATAGCTATCGTAACGTATGAAACTAAAGTGACGCCACATTAATTTTCTGAATGTTTTTAACCGTTAGTACTGACGTCGCTGCCTCGAAAATGAGATAAAACTCAGTAGTGGTCGTTGTTTAATAATTGGTTAGCTTTAAAATATTTTGATGCCGCGTTTTATATTCGAAGAATATCCTCGGCTGTGCAAGAAAGTCGCAACGAAATCAAACAAAATCAATTTATCCTTACTCGCAAAACGTGCTTGTTTATTTAATAATAATATGTTGGTCTTGGCAAGTGGGAATACACCGCGCAAAGTTTGTATTATGAGTATAATATCACGAAAAAATGAAGTATTTAAAATTTGTCATTTTATTTTGTTTTTTGGAAACTAATACCTTTACTATGGTAGTAAATGTTTTCTCACCCAGTTCAGAAAACCAAATCAATTCTAGGCACATTTTGTGTTGTCGTAAAAACCTCAAAGCTAATTTCAAGCTTACATTAAGATTACGTGGCGGATCAGGGGGTCACCAATGGGGGATGGCGGGTGCATGTACTTGCAGGCCGGAACTTTTCAGTGAAGTTTGGGACCGGTTAAGTCATGTTCTTAAAACTTGTCAAAAGTGTGTCGGCCCTATTAATGATATCGGTCAAACAATTAAGTGAGGTTGCCATTGGGTTGCGAAATATTATTGTCATCAACTCATTTTAATGAATTAGGGTTTGCCAGAGTTTGCAAAATGAACATGTTTGACTAAACTTTAAGGGAGAAGGATGGACTGTGGGCGGCTCTGGCATGGCTGTCCGTTTTGGCTCACAAGAAGCAATCAGTGGAGCAAATACTGTTCGAACATTGGTCTAAATTCGGACGAAATGTTTTTACCAGGTTTGTTAAAACGTTGGTTGAAGATTGTCATCATCAATAGTTTTAAATACCAGCTCTGCAGCTGTTTAAGCGGTAACCTAAACAATGGAATTTCTGAATAATCGAGTTATTAACGAGTTTTGTACGTTTTATCACAATAGATAGCATATTTTCCGCTGCGCGTGATATTTTTATACTGCTTTTGAGTAACAGTTTTTGCCAGACTGCACAACATTCTGTAGCTTTGTTTCAGCTGGATTTTGTTCTGTGACATTTTGCTCTAGTTTCATAGTTTATGTATTATGATACTAAGACATGGATTCAAACTTTAGACTTGATTTTAAAGCGTTCGTTTGGAAAAAAATCGACATTGCAGTGAAAAATTCTATGTTGTGTAATTCATAAGATGCTATGCGTTTAAGTTTAACGTCTTTTGTGAATCCAACTCATTACTTAAATATTTCCACAGAAATTTTTCATGTTTTCTTTTAGGTATGACTATGAGAATTGCGAATCGGACAAGGCGGAAGCCATGATGTCTCACTTGGAGACGTTCATTGGGGCTGGCGGCACGGTGGGCTCAGCGTTCACGCAGGAGGGGCAGACGTTCAAAGTGGCCAAGGCGGACAATTTCGAATACACTGATCCCATTGACAAATCTGTGGCTAAGAAACAGGTTCTTGGTTTTTTTATTTTTTTTAATTGTGTTGTTAAGCATGTTGAAATTTGGCCCACTTCACGTTCAGGTGCAATTCAAGAAGGTCTTGAAAGACTAAACTAGACAAACTAAATTCAGACCTGCTACTTAATAGCATTATAAATTAAGTAATTATTGTAATTAAACGAGCAATCCAATTTATCAGATTTGGCGCATTATCGCAAACCTTATAATAGGCCTAAAGTTTTATGTTCTATATCTTTGTTTGATTTTTAATATACGTTTTGTAGGGTTTATTGTTTGAACGTCTGAGCAATTCTTGGCTTCTCGACTTGGCAATATATTTTCGTTCATATGCTGTATTATCATCATTTTCTAGGGTATCCGACTGATATTTGAAGACGGTTCTCGCATTGTGTTTCGCCTGAGTGGCACGGGCAGCAGTGGCGCGACCATTCGCATGTACATCGATAGTTATGTGTCAGAGCCTGCTAAATTACAAGCAGCTGCTGCCGTAAGTGACCCTGTTTAAAGCAGCATGGGTAATACTTCCTGAACCTTCGGACCTTCCTTGGAGTGAGAACCGGACGGTTTTGTAGGGGAGGGGTGAGGGGGGAGGAGGAGCGACACCAGTGGCTCATATGGTTGTGAATTTTGACGCAATTAAGCATCAGTTGATGGATGGTTACTGCTGAGTACGTACTGAAAGAATCTTTTTGTTAATATTTAAGCCACCAGCCCATCGCAGTAGCCGCGAGAAGGCAAAGCTACGCAATTGACTTAATAGTCTGGAAATTAGTGCGCCTGGCATGTTCTGTGATCTTTGAATCAAATGGGTGAAAACCATAATATAATGTGAAGGTAAAGTGTTAATATGCGCATATACAGTCCTGCTGATATCTTTATTTTTTAGGATCTTCTAAAACCATTAATAGGCGTTGCGTTGGAAATATCAAAACTAAAAGAGTTCACGGGTCGTGAGAAGCCAACGGTCATCACTTAAATCAATTCATTTGACTGTTCAATGCTGTGTGGCGTGACGTTTTGCGGTGCTGTATTTTATAAAATTGAGTGCTATTGTTTTGGGCAATGGTATATATATATGTTTACGTATACGGTACTCATTATGAAGAGCATTTATTGACAAGAGTTATGTGTACAATGTGCATATTATGTGTATATTTGGAAACTGTTTTGGAAACATTTATTACAAAATCAGGGAATGACATGTTTTCGAAAATTTAGGCAAGTTTTGGCACAAGTACTAATAATATTGTGCGATCAAAAAGGGCTGCCGGCAGGATTCTTAAAGTTAGATCACAGCACTCTTAATTTTTGATCCTTAATGTATGTATAATCTAGTATGTGTAGTAGTGGCCATTTTCGATAAAGTAGTAGTAGTTCGTTATATAGCATGGATATAAGGATCCAGAAATCTCTATCGCGGGGGGTTGTGAGACACTGAAAACATTAGCTACGTTTGTAGGTCTGTAGTTGTTCCCTGCACGGTACATTTATTCACTGCATTCATTAACGGTCATACAGCTGTCATCGATGAATTTGAGCCTGTGAAGGACTAATGTAATAATATTTTAGTTTTGTAATTTATGATAACTTTGTGCAATCTGTCCTGTTGGCATTATTGCGGTAATTTATTGCAATTATTTAGTAATTTTTTTATTATCATCTCAATCACCTTTGTTTTGCTTAGTACGATCAGTTGGGGTATAACAATTAGTATTGCCAAGAGTACATAGTGGCGTCTCACTCTTATAGAAGAAGAGTATGACACTCTCTAGCCTGCCTGTGTTCTAGCACAGGCAGATGCGCTCGTCATTTTCGACCAACATGTTTATGTTCCTTAAACATGTATCTGGCCAATCAGCGCGTAGATTCTCTGCGTAACGCACTTCAGTATATCGCTGATCCTTTGATAAAGCATTAAGACAGGGATATATGGTTAATTCATTTTGATTACATAATTTAGGTGTGAAAACATTACGTCAAAAGGTTTGCAAATATGTACCTTTGTAGACATTTTGACAAACTTTTACCAAAAATATTTGAGAAACTTGCAAGAAATTCAGAAAAAGTTTATATCTGAATCAGCCGCTGAAAGTTTGTCAAAATGTCCACAAAGGTATTTGCTAACCTTTTGTGATGTTTTTGCACCTAAATTATGTCTTAACAATGAGTTAGTAATAAATTCTTGTGCAACTAGTATGTATATATATACTCTTGGTATTGCCTATGCATATTTATTATTTAATAGCCATGATTTTGTGATTTTGCTGATATTATTTTTATCTTTTTTTAAACTAATGAATTTAGTCCTTTTTTCAGATTCAGTGTTATTTGTTTTTAAGTGCCTTTTGTTTGTTTTCCATAGTCTATTATTGTAGTCGGACATAACATAGGTTTGTTTCTGCTGCCAATTAAAGTAAACTGCTTTCATTTTTCCTTGCATTATGACAGGGTAATAAATCATGAATTCTGTATATGTACGTTTTTTAAAAAACTCCTAAAATGCTTCCTAATATGTTACTATTTTGGACATAAAACCGGAAATGGACCATGATTGGCCAAAAAAGCTGATCTGGTCTTTTTGCTACGCTAAATCTTGAGCTCTTGGACTAATATATATGGAAGCTTCGAGATTGTACCGTAATGTCGTATAAAGTACACAAATGAGATGCAGCCAAGTAACGAATAACAATTATGATCTTGGTGTGAGGCATCAAAAATACTTTGATTTGATTAGAGGTATATCATTGTACAAGGAGTAGGTACGAGAACGAGACATCCTGATCTGCCTGCAGAAACATTTTCCGGTGAAGTCTACGTAGTGCCGGTGTATATATACTTCATACTTGGCCGTACTGTTCCGGAAGATAAATTTTAGAATGGTTGTTGTAAGCTCATTCATAGACGGTTTGGTGTGTGACCTAGACTAGTCATTGTCCGGAACTTTCAAATGCAAGAGAAACTGGGCCGGTTTTAATCCATGGTGTCCGGCAGAGCCGGAGTTTAGTTTGGCAAAAGAAGAAGAGTGAGGTCTTAAGCCTGTCTGTTTGCTAACTCAGACAGATGCCCTTGTTGTTTTCTGCCTACCTGTTTCCGTTTTCTTGAACATGTGATGCGGCCCGTCACGCTAGCTGATATACCTACTGAATGGTCATTGGTCAGACAGACTCCTGTGCGCACTGCACGTGTTCCAGTCACTTGCAGCCATTGCCGCCTGGGACTGACCGCTGATTAGTGCGTGCACAGCATCTCGCTTCTGATTGGCCGTGTACCTGTTTAAAAAACAACTATGTAGGTGCCAATCAGAAAACGACGAGCGCATCTGACTGCGCTGGAACAGACGTAAGGCTGACCAGTGTCTCAATCTTTTTTGAATAGTGACACTATTACCTATTTATTACTCTTGGTTTTTTTGTGACCTCTATAGTGCGCTGATAAGTGACGAAACGTTGCTCATGAATAAGAAGTTTGTAAAAATCGAAATGCGTTTCAAAGTTTTTTTGGCAAAATTAGCAAATTTAATAGAAAACGGGAAAAAAGTTCATGGCTCAACGTTTTATATTTTGCTGAAACTTTCGGTCTTATCTGGAATTGGATTTGTTAGATTAGATTTGAATTACTTATTTTTTTAGCAATAGCAAAACGCAAACGTAAATAACGTAATGAAATTTGGCGTCCACGATAAAGTTAGCTGAACACTGAAATTTTTAGCCGAGTACTGAATTTTGGGCTGTGTTGTTGGCGAAATAAATCTGATCTGCTAAATCCAACTTAGGATAAGGCCATTTGCTAAAAATACAGATTTGCATTACCATGCTATCTTTACAACACAAGTATTGGATTGGTTATTTATAGAGGTAATGGACGCGGGCTGTGGGTGTACGCCCGCTGCGCCAAAATTTACAGATGCACCACTGATTTTGTCAAGTTGTAAATTTTTCCATGACGGTGCTTTAGTAATTTTATGTCTGATAATGTTACGGAACTTCAGCTGATTGGTGGCTAAATGTAATTTTTCATGTTCACATTCAATTAAACTTGCCGGATTACTGGAGGTAGAGTGTTTTTTGTGGCTCGCTTAACTAACAATATAGTTTTAGTTTCTGGACCTACATAGTCTCGGCCTAGGGACCTTGGAATTTGAAATCAATAGCCCCGTTTTTCTGTTCGTGAGAGCAAAATTGGACGAAAAGTTCCTCTAGTGCCCAATTTAATTTTGATGACGTTTTTCTAAACAATCGTGACGGCATCTCGTGTCTCTCTATCTCAGAGTCTGAGCCGGCCGGCCCGAGAAAAAAACAACAAGGTTTCTGCGCCTGTTGAGGAAAGAACCCAAGTTTAATGTGATTTGGATGGGGTTGGAAAATCCTCGTGCTGCTACCTCCTGTTTCTAGTCAGGGCGAAATGCGTCGTGCTATTCTAATTTGGGCGCGGCCGCGCATATCCTGTGCTTTCGCGGAAAATTGTTAACAAGCTCCAACCAGGTCCGTCTTTGATAAGCTGCCTTTATTCTGTCTGATGGGAGCGCGCCTTTTCGCTTTGACGTGTTCAAAGGTTGACCTTTAACAAATCTGTGATGGAAATTGAGTACGTACATGTACGTCATATTTTTTGAATGACTGGTGGTTAATTTGGACAATCCTGTCCGTATTTCATTGGTGTTGAACTGTTCATTTGATGAGGATTGGTTTGACACTGTCAAATACGTAGGTAGGTACATTATATACTAGATAGATAGCCCCGGTCAGTTTAGATTAAGTAGTTTTCGCTTCCTTGTCGTGTAACAGCCTAAAAATTTAAAACACACTTCTGAAACTCGTACCATTTAACGCCCTCTTCTGCGCTGTTTTGGCGCCACCTGCATAAGTGTACCATATATACGATATGTACCTATGCTTTGTCTCACCAATTTTCAGATAATCTTAGATTTAGCCTCCTAGGTAAGGTACACTAGGAATCCTAGCATTTCAGCGGATGAGGCCGGGTTCACACTGGCACTTGCACAAGCACAAGCACAAGCACAAGCACAGGCACAAGCACAAGCACATCCGGTTCACACTGCAGAAAATTCTGCACAAGCACAAGCACAAGCACAACGCTTGTTCAAAAATTTTATCTTTTGCACAAGCACAGCCAATCAGCGTAGAGATTTTTCAGCGGTCAGTTTGGGTGTATGCATATGGCGTATGCGTATGGCGCAAAATTCAACGAAGAGTGGTTGTTTTAGGGGAGAACCCTTGTCTAAATAGATCTTATATTAACTAAAGAATGCATTGCGTTCATTTTCTTTTTCTTTCTTTTAATTTTAGTTTCGTTTAATCTTTAAATTCGAATTGCATTTCAGCATTATTTTTCCCTTTTTTCTAGTTTATTTTCCTTCTTCCGTAAATTAGTACAAGAAAGTTTTAAAACTTTAGCCCAAAATTTCAGAACAAAACCTAAACTTCTGAACAGAAAAGACGTTACATTGGCGGGCTTCAATTTGATTGGTTGGGCTTGTGCTTGTGCAATTTCCAGTGTGAACGTCTACGCGTTGTGCTTGTGCTTGTGCCTGTGCCTGTGCTTGTGCTTGTGCTTGTGCTTGTGCAAGTGCCAGTGTGAATCCGGCCTGAGGCGTTTATACGCATTTTCAAAAATATTTACGTTTATTTTGCGAATGTAACTGTGCTTTCGAAGTATAAATCGGCCCTAACATGACCGTGTTAATCTGTTTGAAGAATAAAGTTGTGCTGATTTTCTCTCCAGCTTTGTCTGTGCAAGAAAAAGAAAGCTTCAATTTAGTTCCATTGCTGCAAGTATTCTTTCAATTTTTCAGTCTCGAACCAGACGATTCAAAACTTCTAACCCGAGTTAAGCTTGCCGCCACTTATACTTGATGTCGTTTAGAACTGGTTTTAACCATTTTTCACTAGTCCAAGTTAACCAAGGCTTTCTATCAATTACTTTTAATTTAAAGTTGGGAATCAGCTAACGGATAAACTGCGCAGTCTCATCATGATTCTAGCCATAATGAAATTATGAACCATTTTGGTGCAGTGTTTGTGCGCCGGTTAATTGAGCCAGTCCTGGGCCGGTGGGTAGCGGCCACACCTCGGCTCTGATGACAGTGGGTGTTACCCGCGCCAGCTCACACAACCAGTATCGAGCCGCGCTCAGGCCTGTTCATTTCCTTTCATTAGCTTTTTAGCTCTCTAGCGCATTCTATGGAGGATCTAATTTTGTTTATTTTAACTTCCACAGCACTTACTCCCTCCAATATGAGCCCCTTTTTGTCTCAGTGAAGCTAAGTATACATTATGTATATACTGGCTGTCTGGCTTCGGGTTCTATCTACTGTCTATATACTATATATGTGTTCCTGTCTGTATGTATTTGTAATTATGCTGTGAAGATGGTTCTGGGAGCGCGGGTTTGTTAGTGCTAAATGCTAGCCCAATATTATACATGATTTTTTTGTTTTGTGTGTACTGGCGTGGATAAGATGTATGTACATAGGGGTGTTTCATTAAGACCTGTCGGTAAAATATTTTTTATTCACAGTGTGGTTTTTAGTTCTTAAATTTTTCAACCACAATCTATGTAGCTGTTTTAAAAACTGAAAATCACATTCTTAGTAAACCATCGGTGGGACTCCTATTTTCATTTGGTCCTGAAAATTTGGTTTGGTCTTGTTTCGGTTTGTCTCGATTGATATGGCCAGTGTCCGTGCCTGGTTTCCTGCTTAATGTGTGGTTGGCAGAAAATACTAACATACCTGAGGGGTCTGGGGGGAAGACCCTACCAGATTTGAAATTCAGGGACAAGCCTACTCAGATTCGACCCATCGGGGCAAGCCCCCCTCCTCGATCGTGGGCAAATGCAAAATTTTCTCTTGGTAGTTGTGAAATGTTCAAGCAACAGGTAAAATGCCAGAAAATTGTGAATAATATATACCAAAATTTTGACCAAATTTCACATTTTTGCGCAGAAAATGGAAATTTTGCCTTTTTTTCAGTTTTCACAAAGCTTCAGGAGTCAGGACAAGCCACCGTTAAATTTTTAAAAATCCGGGACAAACCCCGCATTCAAATTGAGACCCGTTTTAAATGCAGCCGTCTGGTGCGGGTTTTAATTTATCTGCACGATCCATTGGCGTATCTAAAAATTTCGAACGGGAGTAATGAACTAAAGAATCAAACGGGTTAAAAGTAGTGATGTGGATCGGATCGGATCGGTGCGAAATTTTGATGCCGATCCGATCCGGGTGCTTGTATGGCGATCCGATCCGATCCGATCCAGGCCCGGATCGGTCGATCCGATCCGATCCGCCGATCCGATCCGATTCGATTCAAAATTGTGTAACCTTGATGAAAGCTAAAAAATCTCATTTTTGTAGAAATATTGTTAAGTATAACTTATTATAATGAGTATATTGCTTAAAAAATTTAATGTGTTTGTATATAGATGATAAGACGGCATTTTTCAATGAGAGCTAGCTAGTTAGACAATCCCACGACCAAAAATTTTGATTAAACGGAAAGTGGAAATGTCTCGAAAATTTTGGGTCACTACCGCAGGTCGTGGATAGTGGATATCCATTCACTGGGTTGGGTTGGATCGGAAAATCTGAGCCGAAGGTCAACGCTTGGGTACAGACTTAAGGCTGCGCGTGTCGCTGCATTTTGTCAAACAGGCGAATTCTGAAAAATTTTTCCCATGTTCAATCCAATCTGGGTACTTAATTTTGGGTTTTAATTTTGGTTACCATTTTTTGGTAACAGTAGGTACCATGAACAATGTACAGCTGTACACTGTGCAAATTGTACAAGGGTATCAGCAAAAACGATCGATCACCAGCACCAGGTACGGTATCTTAAAATGGTGGGTCAAAGTTGGTCGTGGGGCGACTATGACGGCGCGGGTTGGATCGTGGGTTACCCACAAGTGTCAAACCGCAGGTTGGGTTGGGTCGCGGATCAAAAATTTTTATCTGCGTCGATTCTGCCTGTAACGAGCAATGCCCAACTCTTGTGTTAACGAAAACATTGGTGGAAGATTGTTTTTGTAGGCGAAAATTAGGATATATTTCTAAACATTTCACATCACACAGTTAGTCCGTGTCTTCACGCAACTTCCAGTATGAGAAGCTTCCCCTCCACTTATGTATGCATAAACTGTGCGCTTCCACTAATATCAAGCCGATAATATGATAATTTGAGTGGTAGTTATACTTGTGCGTTTGATTGATCTGTCAAAAAGTTTTTAAAATTTTGCAAAATTTTGTCAAATTACGAAATTTTTTGGTCTAGACTCAAAATTTATACTACTGATTTGGATCGACGATCCGAAATTTCAAAGCCGATCCGATCCGGCGATCCGATCCGGCAAATTCAGCGATCCGATCCGATCCGATTCAAACCCCGGATCGGTCGATCCGATCCGATCCGGCGATCCGATCCACATCACTAGTTAAAAGTGTATGTACTAATTTTCAGTTTTAACGGACAAAACGACACGTTTTTAATTGCATGTTTTCCTGAGAAACAATATATACCAGTTTTGGCCTTCAGCAACATAAAAGCTAAACTTTTGGCTTAGAACGCTGAAAAATTATTCGGCCTTTTTGCTATTTTGCCATTTTTACTGCTATTTAATAGCTGAAGCGATGCATAAAACAGTGCAGTAAATAAGTTGAAGTCGCACCATTTAAGTGTGGCTGAAATGTTTGTCGTTTGGGCTACATCTGCTTTATTGTTCACTCACGTATTGTAACCTTGTACCGGCCTCGCCCAAAAACCAAAGAGGAACCCATATGTATATACCGCGGTTAGAATTTATCTGGCTTTGAACCATGGCTAAGAATTACTGTTTCTCTTGTACTTGTGCTGGTCTACCTAGTCACTTCCGCTGATTTGCCACTTCCAACATTAATTTTCTCTGAAATTTTTTGATTTCCAAAATTGCTGCTTTGTATAATGAAACCTTTGCTAAGTTTTATACAGCATAATGTCTCACAGTAAACAACTATCATGATGTTAATGTACCTTCTGCATTTCACTTTTCAGACTATAGAAATTGTCTGCGACTAGGTCTGCTACGAAAGCCGCTTTCCTTGTAAACTGTGCTATTTATTTTTCGTTTCAAAAGCTCCGCTTAGGCAGTTTATCAGAGGGCTGCAACCCCACAGTTGATTCATAGCTGAACGGTTGGAACCTTAGGATTTAGTCTTACATAGCTATGTCCACTGACAGAAACTTGGCTTAAACTTTTATCCCCATCCATTTTGGTCCCTTTGAGGCTAACCGGGTCGTTTCTATTTCAAAATTCTACCACATGGTCTAACATACTTTATGGAAACAGCGATACCACAGAATAAAATGTATTTGAGGAGAAAGTAGATATAGATGGTTTTAAAGTGATTGTCGTAGTGTTATATATACATATGTCTTCACAGTTGCCTTTCTCCTTGTGGTGAAACTGATGCTGTTGAAATTAAGCTAGTAATTTTTATTGCGAGGATTAATTGCTGCCTTATTATTATAGTGGATGAAACTAAAATAATAATTTAATGTATCAGGCAATTAACCAACCCCCCCCCGTCATTAACTGTGCTTCGTCTGACTTTTGCTCAATATAGCTGTTCCACAGCCGCAGGTGCGATGGTTACTGTTATTGCTTTTGATAATGCTATTTGTGGCGATAGAGGAAAGTTTACTTGGTTTCACTTTTGCTAAAATCTGTTAGGGAGCATTGACTGTTAAGTTGATTTGGGTAGCCATTATTCATGATAATTGACATTCTGAATCTGTTTGTAAGATCGATTCTTCTCAAGCATTAGTGTTTGAGTAAAACTTGAGTCCTCATAGACTCATAAAGGTTGTTATTAGACCTCAGGTTTTTACTTAATTTAATATTAGATCCGTTGAAACGATACCTACTATACCCTCTTCTCAACACGTCAGATCAGAGTATCATTTTCTTGTGCGTCCAGTGCTGCTTAGCTTATGTACTTTAAAATAAAAAAAGAAAGGAATGAGTGGTCTATCCTGAGTCTGACCACCAGGATAGCAAATTTTTTTTTGTATGTATATATATATATATATCAATATTGCATCAACTATTAATACGTAATTTTGACTTCTATATAATATAGTTACCAAGGGTTTTTTTTGAAACACGCAGCTTCGAATTTGGAATGACTGTCGTTTTATTGAGTCAGTTTTTAAAGCTTTGGGACCAAGTGACCTTTATTGTTAGCTTTTGTTGACTTTATGAGGCTTATATTAAACTCTATCGCGCCGATTTTTTTTGCAATTTAGGTTTTATTAGTTTTTCCTGAATCGGTTTTTCTTTTGTAGCTCTGAGCCTACAATCTATATTAGAGAAATCTGCAGTAAATAAATAGGTATATATGTCGTCAGCGAACTTTCGAATTTATTTCCGCAGACTTTTTTGTTTTTGCGCATCAGTAGTTGCGCCTGTGTGCAAACAAGTCGTACGCGCCGTTATTTTAGGTCGTTTTACTTCCCATAACTTATGGTCATGTGAAGGGTGGTTTTTGTGGGTTAATTTATTCAAAGCGATCCCCTAATCGAAACCTGGTAGCGTTAGTCACAAATAGCTAATTTTAGACAATTTTCTGCTCTTTTATCCAAGGTGGGTTGAAATCTGCAGTATTTCTAATGCGCGTAGTGGTTTGAAAAAGTGCACTTTGAAAGTTGGAATCTGCGTTTGAAAAACTTTCTTTGGAGAAATTTTAATATTCGGTAAATTAAAAGAGTCAGCTGTACGCGAATTTAAAGCCAATGCAAAACTATCAATTGCTCTTGATAACCACTCAACGCTGAATGTTTATTTGGCTAGGTTTACTCATGCGAACGGGAATAAGGTTTAACTTAACGTTTAAGCTTATATCGATAAGCATACACTTCTGAAGAAATTTATTACTGCTGAGTTTGAATGTCTAATTTTCACCAAAGTTAACTGTCTCCGACCTCCGTGGTTCTGGCGAATATATGGAGGGTATCTTCAAAGTATTGAAATTGATATATTTCAATCACTCATGTACTTGGCGGGGGTAAGCTACACAGTACACACACTAAGTACATACTAAGCTAACCGAAATTTCGGATACCGGAGCACACAAAACTTCTATCGGTACAAGCACCTTTTATCTTGGACAGTTAAAGTTCCTGCGACCCCATTACATGCTTCTGGTTCTGATGACTTCAAAGTTGTACAGAAACAGCCAAAAATTGCTTTAAATTTTATAAGTTTTGCCAAGAATACATAATAGGAAGAGTATGCCACTCTTCCTATTATGCCTACGGGCGTGCGTCCAATGCGCAGCGCGAAATAGCCCGTTTATGTACGGTTTTGTGGGGGGGGTACCCCCCCCCCCTCATTTCAAGACACTGACAAGGACTTTTGTTGATGTGCTGAACTGAGGGGGGGTACCCCCCCCCCCCTCAACTGAAGACGGGGTACTGAACTGAGGGGGGGGGGGTAGCGCAAAGACTTTGTCAGTGTCTTGAAATGAGGGGGGGGTACCCCCCCCCTCAACTGAAGACGGGGTGCTGAGTTGAGGGGGGGTACCCCCCCCTCAGTTGAGCACGGGGTATCGAACTGAGTAGGGGGTACCACCCCCCCCCTCAGTTGAGTACGGGGTCTTCAGTTGAGGGGGGGGTGGTACCCCCCCTCAAAACCGTACATAAAAGGCCTATTTCGCGCTGCGCATTGGACGCGCGCTGCTAGGCATAATAGGAAGAGTGTCATACTCTTCCTATTATGTACTCTTGGTTTTGCGTGTTGTCGTTTTTACAGACCCTCTAAAAATATGTACATATGACAACTCCTTGAATTTAGAAGTTTCACTTGCACTGGCAAACCGCCCCAGACTTCTGACAGACGCCTGAGGATACTTTGGCGCTGAGGGCGCGTCTTTCCCTGTACCATATGGACCGATATTATGTTTCTATGTGTAACTGTAATTGTGTGAAAAAGTGTTGAAATATAAACATGAAATTTCTCTATTTTGCGTAGTTTCACCGCCATAGTCAGTAGCTAGAACGTCTGCGTAATATGTAGTTAGTTCTTAGTTTACAAGACAGTGTCTATTTAGAAAATAAGCTTTAGTTCTATGCCAGAGCAAACTATTGCACTTGCTCTGAACGTTCAAGACCCCTTAAGGGGGAGGGCTACGTAAAAAAGAGAAAATTTTAGGTTCTCCGATTTGCTTCAAATTTGCACACAATGTAGCCCCAGGGAAACCGCATCGTAGATGTAACTAACTGGAACCAATTCTTTTGCCAATTTTTCACTAGGGGCTCCCAAAAATTCAATTTTACGTGCAAATCATAGGCGCAAAAAAAGTTTTTTGTGGTTGCAAAGCGCCCCTTACTCGAAATTTTTGTTAACACTGACGAAGCTGATTTTTACATGATTCGATAGCCTAATGTCATATCTCAACCTCTATGATCCATTTTTTAAAATTTTTGCCCATGGCCTGAGCAATGACGTCAAATGTAAAATCAGTCAAATTTGGCGGGTCCAAAAAGCGTCCATTTTTTCACATTTCGCCCTCGATTTTAGATTTGAAAATACATATCAAAAATCCGGATCACACGATTTTGCGCATACATGTGGGCTACTACTATGCCAAGTTTCAGCCTGATTGGCTTAATGTGGTTTGTGCTAGAAATGTCCAAATAAGGTTTACTTTTCGGCTTTTTGGCGTACTTTTGCCTATGTAAATACACTGACAAACGCACTGAACCAAAAGTGCACCTTCAAGCTTAGTTGTTCTTATCTGAGGTAGAGGTGCCTTGGGGGATGTGAAAATAAGCAAAATTGGTGAACCTTGATTTTTGACCTGGGTAGCCCCCCCCCCTTAAGCGCCTCTTTTGTATAGCAGTGTTTATTTGATGCATTTTACTGACAAACTTGAGAAATCCCGACGTGGGGCGTCACAGGGGCACTCTATTGGGTGTCACGCGATGCCACATGGGGCGGAATATGGGGTGTCACACGGAGCTACGGTGCGATTTTGGCGGGTTTTTACCCTGATACATTTATAGGTGGTTCTAATCAAGTGCTAGATTTCGTTGTACATGTTGTACAGTGAGTTGTACCTGAGAGTTGTACATAATCATGCTAGCACTATCATGGCGCAAAGTTAGCACTTAAAGTTAAAAAAAGAACGTCATCAGCAGTAAAACTCTCTGCCCACACTATTTTTATATTTTAGACAAAACGTTTAGTACCTGTTGCGCTGAGATGGGACAGAATAAATGAGCACGAGCAACTCTCTTGCTTACTCACGTGAGTGAAAATAGTTCGTATCTGGTTTTTCATGGTGTCTTCAACCAGTGGCTTGAACCACCGGCAAGTGCCTTACCCAACGAATCTTTAGTGACTCGTGACTTTAATTCCGCGTGCTGTTCGTAAGCAGTATATAAACATGTTGCAAAAAACCATCATTTTCTCTAAGTTGACATTAAGCTGATCCATTTCTCAAGCTAATGTGCGTACGTATGCACTCATTGACCTTTTCATCAGTTTTAACTTAATATACCAAATTGATGCAAGAAGTTCAATTATCTGTGTCATTGTGAAATGAATATCTATTTGACAATTAGCTCATGTTGCTGGCAGCTATGGTGCATATATAGTGAACAGTAAGTATATGTATAATATTGCGGGAGTGGGCACTAAGGAACAGCATTGGAAGGACAAAGCAGTGCTTGTCTATCATATTTCCAACCTGGAGTGTGTTTTATCGATTCCAAGCCGACAACGCAGGTTACCTGGCACAAAAACGAACAGCTAATCATAACAAAGCCGGCCTAAATTTTTCTGTCTTAGCCTAGCCCTTTTCCCACTGATTATAAACCCATATTCGGTTCGGCTTTTACAGAAGGCATCGCCGACTCTACACTATTCAGGTTCCATTATTATGTAAATAAAATATCATCCAATGTTTGTTTTACTCCGGGCTTTTTCCTACACACAGCAACTTTTCTAAGCCTGTCCTACATATAACCGTGTTAGCTTTATATGCACTATCCAGACCGCCACCTCTTTCCCGCGTCTGTCTGTCCGTGGTTTGGTTAGGTTTCATTCATTGGAATTACATGCTGGTTTTATCTACTAGGTTGTTTATTCACAATAAGCATGGAATCTGCTCATATGGTTTCGCATGTGGATTTTATTTCCTGGCTGTGGTCATACGTTGTGTAACACCGGGCTCTATTCTGGCGAGTCCTGTACGACATTTTTACTGCTTTTGTATCAAGTCAGACAAAAAACTTCTGCGTTCTAGCGAACAAATTGGCAATTTGCAAAAAAATGCCGTGTTTTAGCGTAAAAATCAGCGCTTTTTTTTAAATTTTGGCAGGAATAAAGGTAAAAATCGCGTATTTTGATTGAAATGCCCATAATTAAGAGCCCTTTTTATATAAATTTTGCTTGATCTTGTACCATGGATCTAATTTTGCGTGCCCTTGTACCAAACTAAAAAATCTGGGGTGTCCCGGACCGCTCTCCCCGCCCCCATACCCCCCCGTGTGGCTGTGGTTTTTTAAATTTTTCTAGTGTCTTGAACATATATAACTTCTCTAATTGATTAAACATATTTGGTTTAGTCGGAATTTTAAACTGCGTTGTGGTAATCTGAATGTATTCCAGCTGTTTTTATATTAAAACAGTTACTAATTATACGTTTTATGGTATTTTTTAAGTGTCATTTTTCTTTTTATTGTACATAATTTTTATTTTTCGCACACTCTTATGCATGATATCACACAAGCTTTGCTGATATCAAGATTAAGACAAAACGATTAGTCGATGAATAGTAACTTTTCATCAAACTAATAACTATTCGTGAACCAGTGAAAGCTACTGCTATATAGTGCTCTCACCGCGTCAATGGTATACTTGTGAATGAAGTTGATTTGAATAGTCCATTTTGCTAACAAAGATACAGTT
Organism: Trissonchulus sp. WLG1_4; assembly: GCA_030248245.1. Taxonomy (NCBI): domain Eukaryota; kingdom Metazoa; phylum Nematoda; class Enoplea; order Enoplida; family Ironidae; genus Trissonchulus; species Trissonchulus sp. WLG1_4. The sequence continues at coordinate 27,328 of JASANF010001198.1, read as the reverse complement.
AGCAGTTTCAGTTTGGTAGCTTCGAGTAAATTTTAATAAAAACACTGACCAAGCTTTGAGATTGTCAAGTATACCAGTCGCCCCACACGATGTCCCACAAGGCATGATGACTTATATGCAGCACATGGACAGAAGTTTCCAATTCGTTCCTGGTAACGAACCTTCATTACCGAAAGAAAGAACGAAGTATCGCGTCCTAAAACACCAAGGTTCGTCCATAAAGACGAAGCTCCATCCAAAGAGACGGCGTTTCGTCCAAACAACGGTTCGTCCAATGTTTGCGCCGGTCAGCGTGGACAATTATATGTATGAAATGTAGAAAATTCTGTGGGAGGGACATGGGCTCTATGGAAAGAGGGTGCGGAGGAACAGTTTATTTTTCGTATTCAACACTGAGCAGGCTCAAGTTACAAGCCAACACAGATAATGTCGTTTAAAAATTCTTGAAATTATGAATAACTTTTAAGAAAATTGGGCAAACGTCGAGCTGATTGCACTTCCAAATCGGTTTCTGCCCAGCCGCAGGCGCAAACCAGCCTGTTCCTTACGAAGTCCGTGACACGTTAAGGGGGTAATTGCGTTTTTAGGTGTTTTTTTAAAAAGCCATTGCTCAGCGTTTACAAATTCAAATCACAAGCGGTCTTTTGCATTAGGTAGAACAATATCTTTCCTAAATGTATGCCATGCCTTGAAATTTAACCTGTGATTTTCTTTCCAGTATAAGCGACTAAAGAAAGGTCCTTTCCAAAATATTAAAATTTTTTACAAAAAGTTTGCGCCACAGCTCTGAATCATACGATCATCTGTTGGGGCTGAAAGTTGGTAAGGTTTTTAACATGTTTAAAATCCCCAGGCATGTCCCCCACTTTTTTAATAACTAGTCAATTTACTGAGAAAATAGCTGAAAACCAAACGCACCGAAAAATTAAGATATTTTCTTGTAATTAAAACCCTCTAAAAATGTCCACAGGTGAAATTTCAAAAAAGTGAGAGACATGCCTGGGGATTTTGACCTTTACAATACTGTCCCAAAAATTTATGCTCAGGCGTCGCTTCTAACTTGAGTACTGGTGGCGCAAAGTTTACATAGAAATCATAAAAACCTCGAAAACGCAACTACCACCTTAAGTGCTTCGTTACTCAGGCATTTCGTTGCCACTAATAGATTGAAAACGTAGATTTGGATAGGTTCATTTTCGACAGTGTTTGAGTTGAGTTTTTAGCGATTCTCGAAAGAGTGCTGGTTTTAGTTTTATGCGTTTTCATTATTTCCATCATTTAACGCTACATCTATGGGTGAGTATTATTACCTATTATATTTTGCGAAATGTATATACTAAACGCTACCTTTGGTCGTAGTGCATTTTTGTGATATTGGCTAGAAAAATGCTGACTTGTGAAGACTTCACATGACTGTATCTTTTCCACCGCAAGCCCTAGTACTGCGATCACGTGTCTCTCTATCAGAGCGGCGACTCATGAAATGACAAACAATGATACCTAATCAGTGCGACAATGTTCTAATATGCATTTTTATGTGATATCTATGTGCTGTATAAGCTAATCTGTTGTCACCCTGGCAACTCAAAGGCGACTGGGTGGATTTACGTATATACATAATATATGCAAGGATGGAGGTTTGAAAGCGCTCCCTTAACTTGCTTGCTAAATACCAACTTCATTTTGACCTCTCTTTATTCTAATAGAGTGGACACATTATGTATGTACTCTTGCTGTGTTATCTCCTCACTTCTCAGCGGCTCACACTTCACGCAAAAAACAAATGCCCAAAGGAGGTGAAATTTGATTTTTGGCTTAGATTGGACCAGCTTGGCACGTCACGTCAAAACTCCACCGTCCCATGGTGACCATAAGATATATTCAGCAGTTGAAAAAAGCAGCTAAAATCCTATTTTAAATAAACGTTCATTACAGGTTCCGGTTGAAGTAGTCTATGTCAAGCCTGCCCTTGCCAGGGAAGAATCTGCGTGAGGCGTCAGCTGTCTATGGTGGGACACTGATCATAAATTTGGTCAAAATTTTAGGCGCAAACCATTTTGGGGCGAGAACAAAGTGTTTTTCTAGGAAGGACATCAACATGTCAACTGTCGAATTCATACTTAACTTGTCAACTATTTTATTTTTTACAATTTTAATAGAGGTTAGGTTAGTATCAAACCTGAATTTTCAAATAGTGACTGTTTGTCAGTTAAGGCGGTAGTGTCGCCAAAGCAGTTTTGGCCACAGGTTGCAAAACGAACGCTTTTGTTTGGAAATTTTACGTTCGCTGTGAAACTCATACAATGTTGCATCGTGTCGTGACAGATAAAAGAAGCTTCTTTACTTAAGAACACCAATATGGACAATCATCTTACTATCTTAGCTCAAGCACTCACTATCGATAAACCAAATACACACAATATGAGGAAAGCAAACGATGTTTGGCCAGATTGTGAAGTAGTTTGGCCAGAACGTGTGAATGCACATGTTTTTGTCACAATTAAAAAATCAAAACTCTAGGTTAGTGTTTCTTTAGATTTTAAATTGAATTACGTATCTAAATTTTCCTCAATTTGTCATTTCTGCTGTGGTACTTCACAGATTAAGTACAGCTCCAAAGCTTAAACCGGTATAACTCAACAGTTATTGCAGCAATATGCATCTGTAACAGTAACAGATTTAGACTAGGGGATGGTTTTGGTGAGACGACACAGAGACAGATATAGTTTTGCCAGGCATATATATAGGTATTTCGGGTTAAGAGTCAATTTGGGGCTGAGGCCATGCGCTCAGTGTGAGTACAGTTTGTCATTTTAATTAAAAGAAAAAAAAAAACCAAAAAAAAAATAAATATAAACTTTAAATGTTGATGTGAAAAATTTTAATATATGGAAATTTTATTTTCACTATTATTATTATTTTATCTTGGCGCAGCAAAACAAAGCTAAGCGATGTTGAGTTATGAGTAAAAAAGAAAAAACTAAATAGGTGAAGTGATTTTTTTTTTTTTATTTCTTTTGTTGATAAAGAAAAAAAAAATTTAAAAATTCGTGGGGTTGAAGAGAGTACAAAAAGGAAGCGAGAAAAATAGAAAAGAAAAATTCAGTTGCTTTTATTTTTTTTTATTGAAATAATCTCAACGAACGGAAGCGGCAGGGGGGAAAAAGAAAAAAAAGGTAATAAAAAAAAAGATGGAGGGTGCACATCTTTAATTTTAAAAAAATAATTAAGACAGATATGGAAAAAAAAGAAAAAAAAATATAATTTTTGAAAAAAAAAAAAAATTCAGTGTTGATTATTTTTTGTTTTTTCTTTTTGATCTGATTAACGGAAAAACTAGAAAGATCTATGCTTATGTAGTAAAAAAATGAAAAAAAAGAACAAAGCTAGAGGAGTGATATATTATATAAAAAAAAAAAAATTAGGCGGGGCAAATGTCAAAAAAAAAAAAAAAAAAATTTATATCAAAAAACAAAAAAAAAACTTTTATTTTGAAAAATTTTTAAAAAATTATATAAAAAACAGCTGAAAAAAATTAAACGCCAAAGTTGGTTTCCCTAAGCGCCACCTTAAGAAGAAAACTATGCTACCTTCGCGTTCTTGCGCTAAAACGGAGATTACGCAAAAGCACTGAAAAGATGCTAAACATGCTCAGCGTCATTGTCCAAAATCCAAATTAAAGGCCTGTTGCGCAGCTTGTAAAATAAACTGAGCATTCGAAATACAGCTGAGCCAGCTGGAAAAAGTATCACAGCAAACATAAACATAGCTCTCGTTAAAGCAAATTTCACACGATGCGATTTTTCATGCCACATCGCATGCCACATCGCATGCGATGTCGCATGCGATATCGCATGCAACATTGCATGCGATATCGCATGCGACATTGCATGCGATGTCGCATGCGATATCGCATGCAACATCGCATGCGACATCGCATGCGATGTGGCATGTAAAATTTCTAATGAGAAATTTCATGCAGCATGCCGTGCAGCATAATCATTTTCTGTGCGATTTTTCATGCAGCATGCTATGCAACATAGCTCTGATTTGACGTTCGAATATGATGTGTCAATCCAAGTATGAAATAAGCCCCACCTTACACATCTAACAGTTAATTTTATGAGTAACTTTACTCCAGTAATTTAAGTTTAAATTTTAAAATATTATTAAACGTAATCAAATTACTAGCGTTATAATTTAACTTGATGTTTATTTTTTAATAAGACGTTAATTAACTGTTCAATAAATATATATGTAATTTAATAACATTAAATGATAATTACGTAATTTACCTATTCATACAGCTATTTAATTTACCTATTCAACTGAATTTTTCCAAAAATTTGATGCTAATATATAAAAATATTCTAATTTGAACTATTTATAGCATGAATGTAGCACAGCATGTTGCATAGTGTGAAATGAATGTTGCATGCGATATCGCATGCTACATCGCATGCGATGTTGCATGCGATGTAGCATGCGATATCGCATGCCATATCGCATGCGATATGGCATGCGATGTGGCATGCGATATCGCATGCGATGTTTCATGCAACATAAAATCGCATCGTGTGAAATAGGCTTAACAGTTCATAAATGGCCGATCAAGCTAAAATTTTGGATGTTACTCTCTGTTCAGCAAGGCTTCACAAGTGTCAGTGTGAGTGTGGGTTTTCAAAAACACTCAAATTTCGACTCACGTTTGTATTTAGGCTTAATAGGCTAAGGCTTAAGCCTATTTCACACGATGGGGAAAACGTGGGGAATTCCCACGTGGAGCGCCCCATGTGGCATCCTATGGGGTGTCACACGATGCCACATGATGCCCCATGTGGCACCCCGTGGGGCGTCATGTGGCATTCCACGCGTTTTCTCCATCGTGTGAAACAGGCTTTAGTCGCAGTTTTCAAATTTGGATTTTGTATATTTATGTGCCAAGCCTTGCTGTAACTAAAGCAACGTAGGTTTCTGTAGTTGGTCATGGTTTTAACGTTTTATTATAATTTTTCATTTTATTTTTTTATTTTTATTAATAATTTTTTTATAAAAATTTACCTGGCAGGCGGCTGCATATCATGTCGTTTCTTATGTCGCCCGTTATTAATTTTGACTTAAATTGCCTTTTTAATAGCAAAGTTTTTTGTAAATTATGATTATAGCCTAACTTTTGGCTTCTTATAGAAATTAATGATGTAATAACCCGTATTTCCAATAAGTTATTAACTGTTTGCCCTTAAGCCTATTAAGGTCTGTCGTCTTTATACGCATACATTGTGCTATGTGTTCGGATCATGTTCGTGCTTCCTTGAGGGTGGCTGAAGCCTGCAACGTTTTTAGTTACGTTGTTATCGTTAACTTTTTTATTCCGATATCAAAAAGGATGTATTCGATAGATTTTGATAACAAAATGACAATTCTTTAGCACAGCTTTTGCTCGCAGCTAATCAAAAATAGTTATATTTTTGATTAGCTGGAAAATTTTTTTAGAATTATCGATGAATTTTTTGAGGGATGAAATATCAATGTTATCAATGAGCGTTTTCAATTATCAATGCAATTGTGAGGCTAAAGAAGAGCCTTATGGTTGTTCACTATTCATGATGATTCTACAGACGAAATAACCGTTTGACGTATTCATTTCGTAGTGGGGGGGGGGGGCGGAGGAGATATCTATAGCCGAGGTTTACGACCCATAAGCGGCTAATTCGACCTGCTCGTCGTGTCACCTCACACCTGTCAACTAATACAGCCAAAAAAACACTGTCGTACTTTTTCTGAAGTACTCGGCGAAAAAATAGCAATGGTTTTCATTTAGGTTCTTCACCTGCTTTCACTTTCAAAATCCACCTTGTGTAAATTTGATTTTTGTGGATTTCAAAGGCGTCGATTTTTTGAAAACCATGCTTTTACGTTGAAAAACTGTAAAAACCGTGTGAAAACGTTTTACCTGAAGTTAACGCTTAATGTATGAATATGCTGTAAATTAAAATTTAGGGCGTAGGAGACTTGCTGGGGGTTAGTAGTGTAGTATATTCGATGTCGATGCAATTGTGTGTTCGATTCCTGGCGCCTCCATTTCTTTGTATCTATGTATCTTTCAAAAAGTTAGGTGTTTACTGTCGTTCATCAAAATCGCTTTGTTTTACACAAGTATGTATAACCATAGGAAGCATGAACTGTCGTGCATTATTCTGCAAACATGGCTTTAGAAAACAGATCTGAGATTGTATAAGTGTCGTGACAGAAAATATATCCTTAGGGAACTAATACCGACTACCTGTGTAGACTTTGTGTTTTTCCATTTTTTCCAGTTTTACGCAAAGAGACCGTGTATATACACGACATATACAATTATGGCATAATTTTCTACAGCTTATATGCAGCTAATAAGAGTCTTGAAATTGAAATTATGAACAGGGCTTTTTCCATTAGGGCCATAGGCAACCACTAAGTTTATATATTCATCAGTTTGACTGTGATTTTCTGACTCTAAGCAGACTCTAGTAGGGCCGTTGATTAATAATTAAGTGGATAGCTGGAATAAATTGTCGATTAGTTATATGATGTAGCCTAGATCGGACCATAAAGCATATTAATGCCAGCTCTATTCCACTTTCAGTACGTCATTTTGGGTCCTTTAGAGTGCGTCATTAACTTAGAACATTTGCGTACTTTTTTGTATTACGTCTACGAACCAAAACTACTGCACTCAGCTGTGGAAAATTAACTCCAGAATATATTTTTAGCTGCTATGTAAATTTGTCTTGTTCGTCTTTTTATTGTGTTATATCCTGAACTGCAATCTGTTTCTACTGAAAATCAGACATTCTTAACGGAAAATTATGAGCCAAGTTTTGATTGGGGCACAACAAACTTTCTAGGAAGTAAGTATACCTATATATATATATATATATATATATATATATATGTATATATTTTTGGTGCTTTGTTTTGACGTCGAGCCTCGTGTCGTCTATCAATCAGGCTGAAACCTTTTGAGAGCTGTTTTCGCTTGTTTTTATCACTTTCGGAATGGCGAGTTTTGGGTAAATTTCATATTTTGAAAAGTTATCGCTTTCCACATATTTTATTGCACATTACTTTTGCTAAAAGCCGTAGTTTTGCTCATTTTACACTCAGAAACATTACATCTATACATGTTGCATTATTGCGCTGCTGCTCACTAAAGACATTAGCTGTAATTGGAGGTAAAGGATATGTAGATCCGAATAACTACTTTGGTTTGTAATGCTGCACTATATAGACGTAAGGAAATGAATCAACTTCAGGTTAACATCAAAATACTATTGCTGCTTCTATCACGTGCTGAGGTCATGATGAAATAATTTTAAATCTACACCGCCAAGTTCAACTAAGTCCCTGAGCAGTTTCGATGAATTTCTTATTTCTTTGTTTCTATGCTGAGGACTGTTTACACACAGTTCTCAGTATAGAAATGTCTCTTATTAAACGAAACTTCGTAAATTTTCCACGTATTTATTTGGAAAACCTCAAAATATTAAAAACCTCAATTTTTTACTTATTGAGATTAGCAAAACATATCCCGTAACTTTCGTTGTTTGTTTTTTTTTGTTTGTTCCTTGATATATGTATTTTTAAACTTCTTGATGTATATACGTCTTGTGTCATGAAAGACTTGTCACGCATAAACTTTTAAATTGCTATCAGTTTCTATTCGTGAATTTCACCTATGTGTTTGTCCATTTCAGCGTCCTTTAGCCGTTGGCATGATGGTCTAATTTGAGCTGGCAACTGGTGGGCTTATGTTCGGCGGCATGCTGGGTTCAACTCTGAATCACACCCCGTCCCAGTCCCCTTACACCCCGGCCATATACTACAATCTCACGGCCAAAATACGCGATAACTGGATATGGAATGCGCATATATATGGATTTGCCATTGCTTGGTTTGCCATAGGTCTCTATATTTTTATAAGCGCACTTAATTTGCGTACTTTTTCCGCGCTGCGCTCAACGGCGCAAAAGATTTGCGCCCTAATCTGTCTGGCGGCAGTTCTAAGGTCACTCTATTTGATGATCGACCCTTACGAGTCCAAAGCCCGTTTCCCGGCCTACATCTCGCGTGCCTTATATATTGCTCCGGTGCCTATACTTCTGACTGTATTTGAACTCTCCTTCATTTCTCTCATACGGCTCACTAAAATTTCCCTCTCTCCGCCCTGGCTGCGTAGTCAAGCCTTCGTCTGTTGCGTATTAGCGCTGACATTCGTTCTGCTGGAAGTGATGGAGATCCTAGAGTGTCTGTTCGGATCCTCTCTGGCTGTCCTCTACTGGATCGTGCAGGTTCTGTACATGCTCTGGAACAGCCTGGTGGCCATGGCCTATCTCCACTACGGCTTTCACATGCTTCGATCTCTGCTCGACTCCTCTGCACTCAACAATCACTGCGATCAAGCTGCCCTTCCCAGAATTCGAATCACTGATGAAAATGAAGTCTCCTTTAGCTATAGGTAGGACCAATTCTTATAGTGGATTAAACGGATTAAATTACAATTTGTTTGCAAATTAATAAATAATTTTATTTAGTATTAATAAATCATATTATCAAGCTTGAAATACATTCAGAAAATTTGGTGCACAAACGGGAGGTGTTCCAAATATGTATGTATTTGCTATGACAAGTTTTGCATAAATCTATAGTCGACGGCTTGAGTTATTGGCAAAACAAAATTTAATCTAATCCGTTTAATCCATTTTAGGAATTGGCCCGTAGATACAAACTTTTGCCAGACTAATTATTTCACACAAAATACAATAGCAAGTCGTTTTGCAATATGGTGACAATTGCTAATATATATTTACATAAGTTATTTTATCGTTTGAAAATTATTGGTTGAGCAGGTAATTCTGTTAGTTAAATACACATTCTAACTCGCATATAAATCATAGGAAAGTTGGAGATAAGAGCAAAATACATGGCAAGTTTCTTTCCGTAACATACTACTACTAACCTCACTGGTCATTGGACAACCATTTAGGATTGATTCCTACGTGAAACAGCCGTGCATCTATTCAGCACATCCCATAAGATATATAGATATATATATATTTATATATATATACATATATATATATCCCATGAAAATGCTCAATATCAAAAATGTGTCCTGACACGTGTAATTGGGCTTAATTTTTGGTAATTTTGCCGGCGCAACGGAACTGCGAACTGTTAGTTATAATGGCAGTATTTCTGGTGTTCTATTTCAGAAGTGATCAGAGCACGGTCTCCGAAGTGGATCCGGACAGTATCAATCTGAGTCGCGGCGGTGTAATCCCGGCCGACAGTGAAACCTCATCCCTGGACGGCAGTCCGAGAAACTCACCCGAAAACTCAAAGCGAAACTCCAAAGTTGGCAAAGCCGCTCGTTCGGGCAGTAAAAAAGTCAAAAACACCAAAATAACTCGATCTCAAAAGCTGCGCAAAATTGTCCGTTTTGTGTATTTTCCGGCAGCGTGTTGCTTATTACTGAGTGCTTGGCAATTTTATGAAGTTTTTGCTATTTGCATTTTCACCAGATCTTTGGAGGTTTGGCCCTGGCTTGCTGTTATGACATTGTACAGGTGAGTACATCCTGTCTTGGTACCTTCATATGTGTTTCAGATTGTTGCGCTCAAATATGCAACAAAAAAAATTGTAATTTTTTAATTTAAATTCTTAATTTTGGTGAATCTTGTACTTAAACTAAACGCGTGACAAGACAAAATTTTGCACTGTCCTAATGCATTCTATGTCATTGAGTTTGATCAACTTTATAATTTAAATTTCAAGTATATTTTACTACAGTTTAGCCGGTGATGACTATATCGATTGAGCTTGCTGCAGCCTATATTTTTGTAATCTTGTAACTCGATTCAGTGTTACAGTAAAGTGCCATGACCAGGCTTAAGGCCTATTCACACGAGGGCGCATTTTGCTCCATGGCGCATTGCATGGCGTACGCCATGGCGCAAGAGCGGGCGCACACGCATACTTGCATACTGCAGCAGGAAATGTGAAAATAGAATGCGCCCGCTCATGCGCCCGCTCGTGCGCCCGCTCATGCGCCCTCGTGTGAATAGGCCTTTATACTGCACACAGCAGTGTGCAGTCTACTTATACTGCACGGGCTTCGATTTACAAGTCACTTATATCACTGGTGCTTGTGCTAAAAGTAATTGATACGCATTTGTGAAACACTCGTGCAGGTGCACTCGTGCCGCTGCACTCGGAGTTTCACAGAAACATGCATATAAATCACTTATAGCGCGCCAACCAGTGCCATGCTTATAGCCCATACTTATAATAACGGGCAACGTATTGTAAACCGTTATAAAGTATGTAGATATAGCGTATTAATTTTTCAGGCGAGAACTTTTCAGGCGAGATTTTCGAAATTTAATGTTTCAGGTTCACAGAGCTATTGCTTGCAGCCAGCTTATCGCATATCATTCGGTTTGGGTTCAACCAGCTGTGAAGATGGATTATTTTGCCAAACTGGGAAACATTTGCGCTTAGATTATGGATAAATTTATTTTCGCCACATTAAAAATTAGTCCAGATCTGGTTTTTGCTGTCAAGCGTAAGGCTAGTACTGACCGTCTCACTTATTGCACTCAATGTATGTAATACTTCCAGTAATTTGTAATATCGTAGCAAACTGATGAGGAAACGGGGGTTTTATTATAGTAATGTTATTTGCAGATTTTTTTTTGCTGTTTCATGCAATCTGTCGAACTTCAAACTGAATCAACCAAAAAAGTTTGATCCGAATCATATTTTCAATCACAAAATATGAAATATTTTGTGCTTTTGTGATTTTATGCGTTTTTTAAGACCACAAGAACGCGTTTTTAGAAATATTTCACGTAGCACGCGTCTGTTGTGGCAGATGAATATTAGCAATTTTTTGCAAAATGCTGATTTGCACTAACGTTCCAGTGTAAAAAACGAGTTTGTGATAAAAATGAAAAAAACATCATCAAAATTACATTTCGTGCTTAAAATATCACTAAATTTGTACAGCTCTTCGTTTATCATCACTTTTTGCCCAAAGCACTTTTACTCACATTAACAAGAAGTAACAGTAACAGGTGAACGTAAAGAAGTACAAAGCTTAAATCGGTTTAAGTCCGCTGCACCAATGAAGATGAGCGCAGTGGACGCTTAAGATTTAGTTTAGAACTCAGGTTTCGCTGTGATTCTACTAAATATATTCAACTGGAGTTTAGCCTCAGCGAAGACTTAAATTAATCCGATTTGGTGTAGTCCACCGTGATTCTCTGAAAGGTTTTAGAAGCACCTTGTACCTTATTTACCACTTGGCATAAATTATATTTACCATTTATGAAACTTCCTACGGTCATTTAAAAGTGGTGTAACGTGTAATGGATCTGGTATCGTAATAGATCGATTCCCAGCTGTGCTATATTTTTTCAATTTTATATTTGTAAAATTTGAGTTAATATAGCCTATTTGAACGCAATATGTGTATTGCTTCTGAGCTAGCCTCAGGTTCTAACTGTATAAATAAATAAAAAATGAGACAAAAAGCTATATCTCAGTGTATTTACGCAGGCGACCAGATGTCAAGATATACTGACACTTCTGTGCACTGCAATGTGGAGCACAAAGTGTTTAAAATTAAATAAATACCTATATGAAATTCGTAAGTTAACTTCACATTGCTCTTAAAAATGATAAGGCTTAGGTATTCTTATAGGTTTAAAAATTCAGAGTTGATGATGGTTTTGGCTAGGAAATGCACTGTAAGGGTTGATTCATAACTTACAGCCATACCTATGTATGTTCGTTCAACCGGCAAAATTACGAAATAATCACGCCACTACAATGTAGTGTGTAAAATTAATTTTTGGTGTGATTGCTTTGTAATTTTGGCGGCTGAACGGACACTATGTTGTGAGTATAAATCGATCTAATGTGTTTGAATATTGTGTCTCATTTCTGCTGTGTGAACCTGGAGTGAACTGCCGCGCCATATTTGTAATGCAACCAGTCGATGCTAGTGCTACATACATTCCACACTGCGAACAAATCATATATGGACTGGTTTTGTGTGTTGTTTCGCTTGTTGGCTGCTATGATGTGATTTTCTCACTTGTGATTTTTGCAATTACTGTGCTTTTAGTGTTGCGATTTGTAGTAAAGATTTTATAAATCGTGTATTTTTTTAGTTAGCTCAAGATCCATTCATACTTTTAACCGTACATAGGTCCGTTCAGCCGGAAAAGTTACGAAATACTTTTAACCGTTGGTCCGTTCAGCCTGAAAAGTTACGAAATAATCACGTCACAGTGGATTGCACCAACAAAGAATAGCTCAAGAATACGAATAGCTCGAGAATAGCTCAGGAATAAAATAAATTTTCATCGCACCAACATTTAAGCTCGAGAATAGTTATCCTCGAAGTTGGAATATAGCTCAAGAATATTTAATAGGTATGGAATAACTCAGGAATAGCTGAAGAATAACTAACATTATTGAACTAGCAAATTTTAGAGAATAGCTTATTCTCCTGTTGTGCAAGTTAGTCCTGATCTAGACCAGGAATAGCTGAAGAATAACCTAATAACTTTTAGAAAAATTACCAATTTCCACATTTTGGGTTGCCGATCCCCAACGAAGCAGCAGTGCAACTCATTGTATTCGTTTCCGTGTTCTTTTTTTATTTTTTCTCGCTATCAAACATCAGTTTTTTTTCTCAGGGGTTACTTGGAGGATTGGTTCCAAACTTTGGTGGGATGGTCCCCCCTACGAGTCACTTGTGTCCTCCACCTCGGTGACCCCCTGACCCCACGGAGGGCCGGGTCACGTGACCCTTAAGAATTTTGAAAGTTCAGTTTTCAAGGGGGGAGGGGATTCAAGTTCACCCATTGTGAACGTAAAAAAGTTTTTGGTCTTGGAATTAGATAGAAATTTTTTTCTAGGGGTAACTTGGGTCCCTCATTCCGGATCCGGGGTCGGTTTTTGGCTGTGACCCCCCTGAACACCCCTATTGTCCCCCAAATGTGTTTGGGGACCCTTTTGTGATCGAAAACTTTTTTTCGAGGTTTGTCATAAACTCGTTTATAGGGTTAACTTGAGGTCCTGAACACAAATCCGATGTCCATTTTTGCCTACGACCTCCCTGGACCCTCTTCGGACCCCCTCAAGGTATCCCCCTCTAAGGGATCCTAAGGAGTCAAATTTTCGAAACTGAGATTTTGATGTTTCTGGAGGTTATTTGGACCCCTGAACACGAACCCGAGGTTCATTTGCCTAGGACCCTCCTGGACCCCGCCCCCATGACCCCCTCAGGGTACCCCACTCACTACCCCCTCCAAAAGGTCCTTCGCGGTAGGGTTGTTTTGATGTGGAAACTGCATCAAATCAAAACTAGTTTTGATGCAGTTTTGATTTTTGATGCACCACATCAAATCAAATCAATTGCTTTTAGAATTGTACTGCATCAAATCAAAACTAATTTTACAGCTCTCAAATCAAATCAAATCAGTTGGATTTTCCCCCGCTTAACATCAAATCAAATCAAAACTTATAAAATTGGCTAGTTTTGATTCATTTCTGATGCAGTTTTGATATAGTTTTGATGCAGCTAGAATTTTGCGCCGTTTTTCACACAAAGGGCATTGATTGACGCCACGTATGTACGTACTACATTTATGTTTCTTCGTGTTCAAAAATAATCTCCAATTTCCACAATCTAGGTTAGGCCGTTCTACCACATTTTTTTGCTTGCCTCAAACTCCAATTTTATTTTTATTATATCATCTTTTTACGCGGACCCCTCTTTGGGGCCGTGTATATAGTATAAATTCAGAATCTCAGTTTCTATGTTAATACGGGTAGGTCGAATTTACAGTGTTAAGTAACACTGGAAGGGCGGGTAGATTGCGATTTTGCGCTTTAATTTTGGCCGTATTACAGATTATATTCTGGAAATATCGAAAAAAGACAAAATTTACAGCCGGAGTGGAATCAAAACACTACCGTTCTGTTTCCCAGTCAGTTGTTGGTGTGGGTAAAATCCAGCCCCAGCTCTAGCCCCAACTGGGTTAAACCCAGCCCCGGCCCCAACTAGGTAAAATCCAGCTCCAGCCCCAACTTGGTAATTTCAAGCCCTATCGCCAGCCCCTGATAAAAGTGGGTGAACATTAGCACGGGTATCAAATAGGCAAACCTATGGGGCTGGGGTTACACTGTTTGTTACACGGTACTAGAGATCGGCGGGTCCATCAGACGGCCCGGGCCCGGCCGGACTGCACCGCGGCCCGTGGTCCGCCACCGGCCCGGGTCGCGTGGGAGCGGGTCTACGGGACCGCGCGGCAGCGGGTCGACTGGGCCCATTCCCGGCCAACTTGTTGACCTGGCCAGGCCCAGTGGTAAATTCTGCGGCCCCAGGCCGTCCCGGGGACGACACTTGGCCTAGCGGCCGATCTCTACACGGTACGATCCGAGTACGCGCGTGTAACCGTCTACGCGCTATGCTTAGCGTAGCGAAAATGGGTGCCAGCGACTAACGTATTTTCTTCCACGAACAGAGACACAGGGGTTCTATTCAAAACAGAGTTTCTATTCAAGACGGGCTTTATTCGAGAAAATACTGTACCTATGTATGCTTCAAAAACATTTCCGGCCTAACGGCGATTCGGTGTAGCAGTGATTCGGCCAGCCTAGCCGTGACACAGACACACCCAGTTGAAGCTGTATCAAAGGTTTGCCTATTTGATAGCGGTGCCGGCTGAAGCGCCGATGCTAGGGCCGGCTATCCAAATTTGAAATTCCCACTACCCAGAGGGGATTTGAATCACATGACTCTGGGACCTGTAGACCAACGCTCTATCATTGATCTGGGGCCGCTGATGAGCTGTCGTAAACCTCTTTAAGCACGCTAGGGGGCCTATCTAGCTTCACAGCATAATAAAATAGTAAATTTCCCACCAGAGATGCACGAAAGCAATCTGCGAGAGGGAGGCGCGACCCCCGACGTAGAAGGGGCTGATCCTGGTTTTGTTTGTTTTCCGGCGACAGCAGGAAAATTTTCGCAGTTTTTCGATTATCTACTTATTTTAGCACTATCATGGTGGATTTTCGGCTGTCAGAGGTGGTTTGTTGAGGAGGGTGCCTGCTGTCTGAGGGAGGGGGGGTGACGACTGACGACTGACGACCCACCTGAGTGAGGGGTGGTACCGTTACCCCTTTACCCCCATGGGCATTTATAGTGCCAACTATTAATAGCCTTTTTGCACAATTTTCCAATTTCTTAAACATCCCTTTTACCAGAGACAGCTCTAGCCAGTTCACACGCAGAAGAGTCGTGACTGAATGTTTAAAAGTTAATTATTGTAGGTTTAACAACAAAATCTAACAACACATCAAAACTGCATCATAACTGCATCAAAACGCATCAAAACTAAAATCTCAGATTTTTTTCACATCAAATCTATTGAAAATTCAGCTTCTCACATAAAATCAAATCAAATCAATTACTTTTCTGGACAGCCGCATCAAATCAAAACTAATTTCAGAACCCCTACATCAAATCAAATTAAATCAATTGAAAAGTCACATCAAAACAACCCTACTTCGCGGTCAAATTGTCTAAATTGAGATTTTGATGTGTCTGGGGGTTAATTGGGCCCCTCTGAACACGAACGAATCCGAGGTCCATTTTTGCCTAGGACCGTCTTGAACTTTACTAAGGTGGCTACAGTAAAGGGTTGTCTGCCAAGGATGGAGGATTTTTTGCTGAGAATGCAGGGTCCACTGCCTAAAATGGAGGGTCCTGTGCCTAGAAAAGAGAGTCCTCTGTCTAGAATAGAGGGTCCTCCAACCAGAATAGAGGGTCTTCACTGCTCTGCTTAGAAAAGAGGGTTGTCTGCCTTGAATAGAGGGTCCTCTGCCTAGAGTACAGGATCCTCTGCCTAGCATAGAGGGTCCTCTGCCTAGAATAGATGGTCTTCCGCCTTCACTAAAGGGTCATTTACCGAGAATGGATGAATAAATCTCCTGATATTACTAAGAATAAGCATTCTCTAACTTTGGTTGGTGAAAATGCTTAGTATTCTGGAGTTACATATTCTCGAACGTACACAATAACCAACCTCGAGCATTTAAAAGTTGGGCCCAAGTATTATATCAGGCACTTTTCGGGACTTGGGCCAAAAGTTGTGCAATGCTATCCTCAGCTATTCTAAATCTTGAGCTATTCTGCGTTGGTGCAATCCGGTGTATTTAGCAATTTTTCTGAATTCTGCTTTCTGCAGAATAACTGCACGAGTCCACCCACACACACGTTCTCAGATCGTTTACTGAGGAGGACAAAAACATACGCTAGAGATTAAAGAACTGTACATCTTGCACATAAAACAGAACAAAATATACAACATGATAAAACTGAGACAATAATAACTTAAAAACGAATAAGTAGCAAATCATGAACGAAACCGGACACACACAAATAATAGTACAAATCATGTAAAACGATGCCAGAAATTTCAGGATAAAAAGAAATAAAACTACAACCCGTATATGACCATAGTCCACAATTAGTCAAACTATTTTGATTGTAAAAACAATGTAAGAAAATGAGAAGGAAGGGCTCAATAGTCAAGAGTAACTAGTAAGTAAATTTGAAACTAAAATAAGCAATTTCTAAAATAAATGTTCATCGGCGAAAAACTAACATGAGGATAGAGGATCAATTGCTTACAACCATAAAACCATCCGATAATAAAATCTGTGAAAAACACTTCGATCAAGTGCGAAAACCATCTTTAAAAATGAAAGATCACTCTATCGGAATGGTTCTGTCTTGTTCAACAACGCTGTCCGACTTGGCATTCTGCATTTCTGCCGCAATCAAATTGTTGTAGATATTCAAAATGACCAAAAATACGCAGAGCAGAATAGGACCAAGCAGGGCCCCCTCCAGACCCCACCACAGCATTCCGCCAGCTATCGACATGCCAGTCAAGAACGGATCGCAAAGTCTGAAACCAAAAAAAAATTAATAAAAAATTGTTTAAACATGTCCAGATTTACTCTTCCATGTCAAATTATATACATCTTGGTTGGGCCTTTGGCGTTTAGAAAATATTCTACCTGTCTTATACAACTGGGCGTTTAGAAAACTGTCTACGTTGTGGTTTTAGTTCCACTGTCTGAAATGCTTCAACTAACCCAAGTAAGAACACCTCTGTCCGATATCTATGTTACCGATATGCAACTTCAAACTATGTACATTTATAGGCAAGCAAAAACGTAAGATAACGCTGCCAAAGAATCACATAAGCACCAACGCGTTATGTTTGAACCTAAAGTTCAGCGAGCTTAACGGAAATTCTATTAAAGCGAATCGAGCCCCAATTTAATCATATGGGTTAATTCATGCTGACAGCCGTACGTTCCGGTAGCCAGAAAATTACGAAGTAATCAAACAGTATATAAGATCAACTAATAGCGTGATCATTACGTAATTTTATCGGCTGACCGGACATATGGCTCTAAGTATGAATCAATCTTATAATATGTCCTAATACAGTACTAACTTTATTCCGGAATAAATGGAATCATCGACAAAGTATGCGGGGATGTTGTGAATGAGGAAGAGCAGGAAGGCCAGGAAGGGTTCGCCCCGGACAAGCCACAGCTCCAGGATGGCCGGGATGGTGACCAGGGTCGTGCCGAAGAACGGGATGGCTGCGAACAGACCCGCCAGGACTGAAAAAAACAAACACGATTCTCTTAAGTAATTTTCACAACAATTTACGAGACTTGAACCATTATTTTGCTACTACTGTTCAATTTAAAATCATTCCGCATTTAATCATTTAAAATCATTTAAATCAATCATTTAAAATATTGTTCATAATCGATACACGTTTTATTTTGATGCGAATTTGAAAACGGTCAAGTCGTAATGCCCTCTTGAAGGGATACATTTTCACAGAAATAAGTGACAACCCTTGGAACGGACTATAGCTTGAAAATGCTGTCCGCTTTTCTCCTATAATGACGCCCTCACTCTGCCACCTGGAAAAATGCCCAAACCTTCGTACCAGTTTAGACCAATCTAATTGAATTCTAACTCGAACAGTGGTTTTAAATTTGGTCATTTTTTTGCAACGGTCAGAATCAGGACTCCGGGGATTACTCATCTGAGCAGATTCAAATATTTTGTCGAGTGGATATTATTACCATATTATTACCTTTACCAATACTATATAAACTTTCTTGCTAAAAAATAATTACGATAATAACTCAGGATCGGCTCAACGCAGAAACGTCATTTTTACGTTATCAGATAGCCGACAGCGTGGCCAAAAATTGTTCTATTCAAAGTCAGTTCGTAAAGGAAACAGTTTAACCGCTAAATAGGTTTGAAAAAATAAAAAAATTCCATACTGGCATTTTCGGGCTCGAACATCTACTACGACGAATGTAAGATGATACTATAGTGTCATTTAATTCTCAAATATTCAGACTGTCATAACTTGCCTCAACGTTAACGTAAAAACATAAAATTGACGCCTTTTAACAACAGAACAGGCGCTTTTGAATGATACCTTACTTGACGTATACCAATCACGTTTAAACGTTTAAATTTCCAATTCTAAATTATGACGCAAGCTTAACGCCAAGTTAGAGGCCATGTCAACCATCATTTGAAAGCCCTAACAATTTCCTCTCAAATGACGTTAAAATTATTATTCTCCCACTACCGTATCAAAAGTTATGGCCCCTGAAAGATTCCATAAAAGGGGCTGATTGTACTACAGATCACACCATGGGTGATCAAATCCCAAAACAATTGAATTCAGAAAAAAATTATAAAAAAATTTGGTCATTTTTGAAATAATGTAACATAAATAGACTTAACTTAGATATATACGACATGGTCGAACTAGTCTAAACTAGACGCACTAGACTTGTTATATACAGAACTTGAACATTTGCTGAACAGTTGAATAGAATCGTTCAAATTGGTCGCACACTACTGTAATTTTATAAGCTAATGTCTGACCAAAAATTACTGAACCCTGAGACAAAAGAAGTGGCTCGATTTTTGTGACTACTCGCTGTACTCTTGACGCATGCACTTGGCTCTTTTTGCAATGAAATCGCGTGCCTCTTTGTCTCGCAGAAACCAGCACTTTTTGGTCAGACATTAGTAGAAGCAGCCAGTGCCTTTCAGCAACCAAAGACATGACCAAGACTGACCCGAGGGTATAAGAACCAGATTGACGGCGAACAGTGTGTGCGTGAGCCAAGTGAACATTGCATAGAAAATGGCCATCTTCACGGTCGCCAGGAAGATTCCACTGAACAATACCAAATAGATACGTTTCGTGTTGTTGATTCAGAGAGCTACCAGAACAAGACCCCGCATTGTCGAAACAATTAGACCGCCTCAGACTTGACAGGTGTTAATACTTAACTTTATGTTCATAAACGGGTGAGAAGTAAGTACAATGCATAACTTTATGATTAGCAATTTAATACTAACTTAACCAACTTACTAATATTATATATATATATATATATATATATAACTTATGAAAAAAATTTAATGCACAACACAAATTAAACAAAAGTAACATTTTGGCTGAGACAAAGTCAACAGTATACCTAACGGCCTCTTCAATATTTCGACATATTTCAGCAGCGCTGTGCGGACTAGGACTAAGATATTGCAAGACTTCCAGGGGCTTGAACTGGCTGCCGCTGGAACTCAGCAGGCCCAACAGGATGGTCATGAACACGATCTAAAAAAGCCATCACTAATAAAGATGTTTAGGTTTTTTAACTTTAACTTTTAACACCTACCTAATATAAAAATCAGTAGTGATACAAGCATGTACTGCAGATGTAGGGATATCTTGCTATGAAAAGAAAAGTTTTTCCAAGGGTATTCACAAACAACAATTTTAAAACAACAAAAGCCATTAGGATCCCCTTATTGTCGACAAAAATCAGCTATTACATTCGTCGTCTGCTTGACAGTAATTATCTCACAGTTACAAACAGACTTGCACCTTTTAAACCCTGTGCACCATTAAACCAGTAAAACTTGCAGGTCAAATAACGGTAGTTGGAAAAGTGTGTCTGTAAATTTGAAACTCACCAGATCTAGGAAAAAGTCCATGGCAGCGGAACCGCTGGCCAGAATAGTTCCCAGGACACTGCCCAGACTGCCCACCACCAGCTCCAAGTTCTCCACCATTAAACTCCAGACACCGTTCAAAATCTGAAATAAAAAATGAAAGTTCATGTAGCCGAATCTGTAGCATACGTGGGCTGATAGAATACTCTGGGGGG
Organism: Trissonchulus sp. WLG1_4; assembly: GCA_030248245.1. Classification (NCBI taxonomy): domain Eukaryota; kingdom Metazoa; phylum Nematoda; class Enoplea; order Enoplida; family Ironidae; genus Trissonchulus; species Trissonchulus sp. WLG1_4. The sequence continues at coordinate 6,967 of JASANF010001198.1, read as the reverse complement.
GCCGACAGGTGAGCTCCGGTTGTGTGAGTGCGGGGGGGGGGGTGCGGAATAACTTTTCCGCCCATTATGTGCTTCGTCAGCCACCACTTTTGGCGTCGTGAGCCACCTTCTACACAGTCTGGGGGGTGAAGCATCTATCTGGGGGAGGCTGTGAAGTGGTATTTTGACCCCCCCCCACCCCCCAAACTACCTTTCCACGCCCATGTATGCTTGCCAGACAAAAACTTGAATCTACTAACAAATTTTAGCAAAATATAATAACGCCAGTCGACAGTGCTACGGAAACCTCAGCAGTTAAGTAGCAACAGCTATTTTTCTACATTTTGTCACTACTATACCTCGGAAATTGTCTTAAAGTTTTCATAAACTAAATCTGCAATGGTGTAGAACGATTCTTGAAAATCGAGTGAGACGATTCCAGAAAACACGTCCCAAATGTCAACGTCTGAATCGGGGCCTGAAATTAGAAAAAAGTGTCAATGTCGGCGTCTACCCCACATTTTCTTGAATCGTCACAGTGTATTTAACCTGTCTAAGACTAATCCTTAGTTCTCATTATTAACGTACGACCAAACACTGCTTGACTCTAAAGAGGAGCTTTTTGACCGAACCGTACGTACAGGGTAACCAGGGGCGTAGCCAGGGGGGGTGGGGGAATGGGGAGAATTCCCCCCCCCCGACTGAAATTTCACACAAGGGTCCCCCCTTTGGTCCCCCTTTAAAATTAGCAGTGTTTTTTACCGAAAAATGCTAATACGTGTCGTTTTTTGGCTTAAAATAGCAATTTACTGCATTTTAACGCATTTCAAAAAAATCGAAAAGTCATTCCCCCCAAAATTTTTTTCTGGCTACGCCACTGCGTATAACCTCATATCAAATAATTATTATATCAGCGGAAAGTCTCTGATTCTGATCAGAGACATTCCGAAGAAAACGAAACAATCACAGAAAAAACACCAAACTTGGCATAGCTACTTTAACTGGATTAGTCAATGAACTTTATTAATATGACAGTTTGTATTTAAACCTGAGCTGTTTCCCGACTTAACATTACCAGTGTATCAGGAAAAACAAGTATGGCACTAGTCTCTATCGCCGAGCTATACTGTGCAGTGATTATTGAATAAGTACCTATTATTATTATTATTATTATTACAAGTCTAGTGCGTCTAGTTTAGACTAGTTCGACCACTTAAATTTAAGCGCATCTGAATCCGTGAAAATGCATTGATTTTTTTGAAAAAATGGTTTAAATTTAAATGCACAGAGATTTGATCCAAAATGGGCTGATATTGATTAGTCACAAAGGTTGGATTTTAAGAAGACCCATAACGGACAATCATGATATTGACATCAATGACATGAATCGTTTAGATTTTAGTAGGCCTTTAAAATGAGGGGTCACAAGGCCGTGTCACCGTGAGCGTACCCTGAGATATTTATTTCAAGGTAGTCTGAAGTGCCAGATGGTCATGTGACCCCTCTTTCGATAGCCTTGCCCGCCACCAATCCAATGAAGCTATTCTTATATTCGTCCGAGTTCTTAAAGGTCAGTTATGGCACTTTTAAGGATATGAGAAAAAGAACACTTTTCGTAATGTAGTAATTACGATTTAATTATGATAACAGTGTTCTATGGTGTGAAACCCTTAAAACCCCCATACCTTTTGTTATGGGGGTCGCAGCCACCTGGGAGTTCCACCATTTGATTGGTGAGACAAAGCGCTTTCGAGTGACGGGTCACGTGACCCCTTTATTGCAACGCAAGTTGACGCAGTTTTGACCTTGCGCCCGGAAAAAAACCGCTGTAACTAGCCCCAGACGCATTTTATCAAAAAATTATGCATTTTGCATCGCTTACCACAGTATGTACAATATTTTTGAGAAGTTTCATGATGAAACTTACATTAGTTATTTTAGTATAGTTCATATAATGTTACCTAAGTATTATTATATAAGTAAGTCTGATGTTTTGACCTCTGTCAGACATCTGATCTAACAAAAGGTTAACGGAAATTGGTGATTAACAACTGAATGAAACTTATTATAAGTATTACAATTGTAATATTGTGCAATATTATGCAATATTGTGAAGTTGTCAGTTCAACTTCAAGTAAAATGAAAATGCGAAAGCAGGAGTTTAATGGATGTCCAACTTTTATACTTGAGCACCCAAATTCAGTAATCCCTCTTACGTTGAAACTGCACAACCCCAGTGGAGTCGTTGGCATAAAAGGACTGGTAAAGAGATTCAATCAGAATCTGGGCTCGATTTTCGATAATCTCCGCTTGAGTTTCATTGCCTTCCACGAAGTCAAGAATCTGAAAATATAACAGCAATAAATCAGACCATCTCGGGTATGAAAAAATTCACTGAAATATTTATTCAGATAATGGCCATTCATGAATTATCTTATCTGAATTAGTTTAGTTTTATTACATTCAATAGCTGAGCCTAAAATTATGGCCTCCTAAACTTCCATATAATATGCCGATGCATGCATGTACAGGTGCTAGCCTTGTCTTGAAATTTTAAAGTAACTAAAATATAACATGGACATTTTTGGCCTCTTGTTATAAAGTCTCTTATTTGCAGTGAACACCAAACAAGGCATGAATTATACTTACTACCACCTATCGACATGACCTGTTGAGTTTTACCGTATTTTATCGTATTTACCACGTAGGCAAGGTTAAAAGAAGGAAAAGCCTCACCGTAAACCTTGTTCTCTACTTAACAATTCCCGGTCTCATCCTAACTTGATCAACTACTAGAGCTAAATGCTATCACGTCAGCAGAAACCATATTTTGAAATTTACAAACCATTTAGCCCATTTATCAAGAATACATAATAGTGTCTAATTCTATAGCAGAGTGATAGTGAATAGTGTGTCATCTACAGAGTGAGACGCTATTATGTACTCCTGCTAATAGCCTAATAGTGAACCGCCATACCTGTGCATACAGCCAGCTATGGCCATACTGTTGGTAGAGACGGGTGGCCTGAGTTCGGACTAGCTCGGGCACTGAGCTGACGTTGGCCACTCCCCCGTGCGCCAGGACCCAGTGGCGAAACTGCTCACTGCGCTGCATCATCTCGTGCACCACCTCCGACGCCAGTGAGATCATGTGCACACTCTCGTAGTACAGCTGAAAAATAAACAAGTGTTGAACGAAGGTGGATACCCCAATAAAAAGAAATGGACGTGCCGGGAATCGAACCCGGGCCGCTCGCGTCGACGTCGAGAATGCTAACCAAACCACTACACCACAGCCGTTAAGTCTCGTACGCCCTAATTCTAACTTAAAACACAGGCAGGGATGAATCATCTGCAATCACTGGCCGAACTGACTCAAACAAATGACAAAAATCGGACAAAATTGTCTATATCGTCTGAGCATAGGGTCACACGAAAGTACATGCATAGCAGACTCTAGGTCTATTATTCCCTTACAGGAACAAACGAGTTTATTGTAGTAGGATTCAACGATTTAAAAATCTTTATTATATAAATGAGCTATTCCCAAAAGTCGACAGGATAAGAAATTGCGTTTTTAAGCTTAGCTTACTTCGTTCAGACGGACCTAAATTAATTCGCTTAGTCCGGTAAACGAATGAGCTGCAGTTAGCTTTAAGAGTAGCGAGTTTTATATCTTAATAATTTCTTCTTAAATTGAACTGCTCTGGTGTGCACGCTTAGTGTTAGACGGGGGCTGTAGTAATCCACCTGCAATGTAATGAAGACGGAGAAACAGACAATGAGCACCAGCAGGATGACCAGGGCAGTCAGACTCCCCACCATGTCCATCGACTGACGCATCACGTAGATGATCTACACACAAAACATAATCATGGCACTCATAGTGCATAAGATTAGCTTGTGGCTTGATTATTTCGTAATTTTGCGGGCTGAACGGACATACGGCTGAAACTATGAATAGCTCAGTACACGTAAAAAATGGACTGAATAAACATTTACTTAAAGGACCAATAGTGCGATGATTTTATAGCATAATGGTGCAACTCATCGATGTATTAAAACCACGGTGTTAAAGTCCCGTTTTTAGTTTAAACGTTATCGTATGAAATGCGCGAATTCTACCCTGCAAATTCTTAGACTACGTAGAAGAAATCTAGACTGAGTATTTTTAAAGCTTTTCAAAAAAACCTTGTTCAAATGCTTCTTTTTCTTCTTCTTCTTCTTCTTCGTGTTCCTGGGCATCAGAGCAGGCTCAATACTGTTAAAATAATTAATGATCCAATGCTCCGTTGTATTTTCCAGAAAAATCATCTCAAACTAGTCTTTTTTACAGATGTCAGATATGTATATACAGCACAATAAGACAAATAAAAACCTTCTTATCAGCCTTAATCAGATATCTGGCCAAATTTCGGACAGGGCCCGGAAAAAGGACGTCCGCATTGGAGCGACATCGAGACTTGATCACGTGACCAGCTTTCAGTAATATTTGATCGATGGCCAATGACTGAGCTAAAAATATATCAAATATATACATCGGTGAATTTGAAAAAACAAGTAACATGCACAGTAGTGACAAATCCTAACTCTTTTACAATAAAACACAACTTTTTAGTAGCATTAATTTTTTAACGAGGTTATATAGTTCTAACTAGTCATTCAAATATCAACATTAAGATAGGGATGAGATGCCACAATCTGACGCACAGCCGATTAATTTTCCTTTTACTACAACTTTAGAAAAAGGTTGACCAAAAACTGTGTAAAATTGCACAAACCGATTAATGTCATACTGGTAATACCAACTTTCAAAACCTACCAAAACAGTATCAGAGTTGCACCGAAATATGGCAATTCTGTACAACTATAAAATTTCTCAAAAAATGACGTACTGATTCGTTTGCAAAGTGTAAAGATCAGTGGTATCGCCAAAACCCAGAGAATCCAGAGACGAGTGGAGATGTAGACCATACTGCAGGCGATCAGCAGCCATTTCAGATGGAAGTTGGGGTCACCGTCCGGCTCCGGTTCGGTCTTGCACTCCGACGAAGGGCTACGTCTGTCTTCTTCCGGCGTGGAGTGCTCAAGGATGTCAGACTCAGACAGATTTTCGTCTGTGAATTCGCTGATCTCAGACAATTTGGAGTCAGATTTCATGCGATTTCCTGAAAAGACAGACATATATCGTCCTAAAATCGTAAGTTAAAAGAAAGGTTTGTAGTTCCGTTTTCGACACTCTCTTAGATCTATCTTGTATATTCTATAGATTCTATAGACGCTATCTATATTATATTATACATACAAAATATCATTATTCTTTTTCAAAAGTTGTGTCTCACTTAGACCAATCGGTAAATAAAATTTAAAATTATTGCGGTTTTCAAACTAGACCCGAAACTGTGCAATATATACTATTTTTTATTCTAAAGGTTTCAAAATGAAAACTGATACTCGTCCTTGTTTTTGTCCTTATCGTTTTGGCCTTAAGGGTAAGTTGAACCGGGCTCAGCACTGTACATAATATTATAAACAGCAAAATGAATTTCAGGGAAGCGGAGCAAACTAAAACTACATACTGTAGATCGTAAAATATGACAAGCTCACCAGCATGTTTTTCTGGAAAAGACGAATCCAACTCATTTGAATGCGATGCCGCGTGTCCGTTCGGAATCATTTTATCGTGCTCACCAAAACTGGTATCAGAGTCACTGACATTTGATAATCGACTAAACGAAAGGGCACTGGTATCTTTCTGCATCATGGATAACTTTGCCTGAATTTCTGGGACAACCCTGGTTCCCCAGATCCGGGTGACCCCACCTGCCAGCGATCCAAGCCAGTCGATAAATTGATCAGCGCATTTTTTGACACATTGTTTGAGACTAGCAGCATTAAAATGGATCACATAATGACGGTAGTAGGCCGCATAGGCTAAAAGGACACACAGAAACAGCCATATAGCTATTGGTCTTGCATAGCTACACGAATGGCACAGGGCTAGAAACCAGAACACAGAGGGCAGAATGGGGTGTCGAATAAATTTATTCCAAAATCTGGGAAATCGTTTGCGTAGTCCGGGCAAAAAACTGCCAAGCACAATTACTGATTGATAGACAAGTAATGGCGCCAAAAACTGAAACAAATAGAAAAAGTACCACATTAAATTGTGTTTTTAACACAATATTTTAAGCTTTGTATCAGAGGAAATAAATAAAGATAATTCGTTATTAACATTAAAAATTTAATACTCGATTTCAAAGTTATAAACTCAATGACCACTTTACCGCTAATTGCAGTTAGTTGCATGCCGTTGTAAATACATGATTGCAAAACTGCCACCACATCAATACCGGGGTGGCAAAAAATATTGAAAAAAAGACCTGGCTTACGAGAACAATCTAAATACAGCTAATAGCATTACGTTATAATCACTTCAGTCGTAACTGAACTCACCATTTTACTGCGAAATCCAGCCAAGATATATTCAAATCCGGCGAAAAAGTATCTCGCATACACAATACCCACGGGTACAAGTTTATAGTCCAGAATAAACGAAAACAGCGGCACATGACCCGTGATTAGGACGACCAAAGTTAGATGATTTACTAATAAATCCAGCATAGCTTCTCCCAGATTGTCTAGCAGTGTCAGGGGAGCCAACAAGAACCCAAAAACCAGCGGTATTTCCGCATGATCTAGTTTGGTCAACCAATTTTGCACTATAGTTGTCATGAGTCGTTTCAGAGGATACAGTACAATACCACAGACGGCGGCCCACAGGGCGGGCTTGACGAAATCGTAGAACAGAAAATATGAGCCGAATAAAGCCAACAGACAGCAGAGAGCGAACAGGGCCATCGTGACGTTGTAGAAGGCCAGGTGGAGGGGCCGGGGGGAGACCACCTGGTGAACCACCATCGGGCGAGTGTCCTCTGTCATCACCTCTTGCACCTGCAAAAATAGGGTACGGTCACCACTGCCCCTA
>JASANF010001195.1:0-49837 GCA_030248245.1 Trissonchulus sp. WLG1_4 | reverse complement strand
TATTACCTGTGGTAGTATTGGCCGTCATTTATTGCTCATTTCGGGACTGGCGCCGGCCGGGAATTCAGAATTGGATCGGCCCGAATCCGAGCCAATTCGTCCAGTTTTAGTCCTAGAGACTAATCCGGCCGAACTTTAGGCCGTTGAAAATGGACGTATACAATTCTTACTTGATCACCTTGGTCCAATCGGTACAATTATATAGGGCTATCCGAGATTGCATTTGGCATACTGTCGGTTCGATGGTTCTTTTTTCTAAAAACCATGGACGCTGGCGCGGAAAAACAGAGAACAGTGCAATGTTAGATTAGAGTGAAAGTTGAAACTCAAAAAGTGACTTCCGCTTTTATGACACGATCTTATGCGAGAATTGTATATAGTGTCTTCGAAAAATGATATAATATCACCGAGGTGCAAACTTCACATTTGACTTGAGTACGATTTTGTAAGAGTTATTACTATCGTAATTTCTGATTTTTTCCAAATTTGAAAATCTATATATATCTTTCAATTCCTAGTGAAGTTGTAACACCCTCAGAAGTTTATAATGCCCTATAACGAAAGCAACCTGCACAGTTGTGGTAGTCCAACGGTTAAACTTTTCCACATTCGCTCACCGAAATTGTGTCGGCTCGACACAAAGTGATGTGGATCGGATCGGATCTGTCCGAAATTTTGATTCCGATCTGATCCGGATGCTTGATTGGCGATCCGATCCGATCAGGCCCGGATCGGTCAATCCGATCCGATCCGATTAAACATTAGGAAACCTTGGTGAAAGCTAAAAAATCTTTTGTAGAAATATTGTTAAGTATGATTTATTATAATGAGTATATTGCTTTAAAAATTTAATGAGTTGGTGTATAAATGATAAGATGGCATTTTTGTAATGAGTATGAGAGCAACTTAGACAATCCCACGACCAAAAATTTTGATTAATTGGAATGGAAATTTCTTGACAATTTTGGGTCACTACCGCAGGTCGTGGATACCCACGGATTGGGTTGGGTTGGATTTGGATCGGAAAATTTGAGCCGTGGGTCAACCCTTGGGTATACACACCCACTTCAGGCTGGGGGTGTGTTTTGTGCGGGAGATCTGTGGTTTTTGGCCGTGGGTCGGTCTTTGGTTGTGGTGCATGTGACAATGTCTGTATATGCACTGTGCAAATTGTACAGGGGTATCAGCTAAAAACGATCTATCATCAGGTACGGTATCTTAAAATGGTGGGTCAACGTTGGTCGTGGTCAACTTTGACGGCGCGGGATGGATCGTGGGTTACCCACAAGTGTCAAACCGTGGGCTGGGTTGGGTCGCGGGTAGGAAGTGTTGATCCGCGTTGATTCCCAACTCTTGTGTTAACGAAAAGAATGTTGAAAGATTGTTTTTGTAGGCGAAAGTTAACATATATATATTTCTAAACATTTCACATCACACATTTAGTACGCGTCTTCACGCAACTTCAGTGATGAGAAACCTCGCCTCCACTTGCATAATGGTCTATGCATACACTGTACGCTTTCGCTAATATGTTGGTATGTTGATAATTTGAGTAGTAGTCAGGGGCGTAGCCCGGGGGGGTTGGGGGGACTACCCCCCCCCCCCCCCGAAATTTTTTCCGACTAAATTTTACACAAGGGTCCCCCCTTTGGTTTTTATGGTCCGGCCGGAAAAAATTTCCGATATATGTCGTTTTTTGCGTTAAAATAGCAAAGTGCATTGTAACACACTTCAAAAAAACTCCAAAAGTCATTCCCGCCCCAAAAATTTTTTTCTGGCTACGCCACTGGTAGTAGTTATACTTGTGCGTATGATTGATCGCTCGAAAAGTTTTTGAAATTACGCAAAATTTTTGGCAAATTACGAAATTTTGTGGTCGAGACTAAAAATTTATACTACCGATCCGGATCGCCGATCCGAAATTTTAAAGCCGATCAGATCCGGCAAATTCAGCGATCCGATCCGATCCGACCCCCGGATCGGCGATCCGATCCGATCCGGCGATCCGATCCACATCACTACAGTAACCTCATTTACACAGTAGAAACGGCTGTTTGAGCAAATTAAATGTTTCTGTTAGTTAATTTTTTGTACGTTCACTGAATGTTACAATATAGTGAATCCCGTTCAGATAAATAAGTTGCAAAATTAGTAAAAACAGTTGTTTTTCTTGCCAGCTATTCGTACCCTATATCCGAAATTCCGAAATAAATACTAGAGATCAAACTGGCTAAGCCAAATATCGGCCCCGGGCCGCCCGGGGCCGCAGCTATTTATGTTGTTTAAAGCAGTATGTTGACAATTTGTGACCACGTCTTTTCAATTTTTGAAACAGCATTCTTCAATTTTTCAACACTCACGCCCATACATGTAACGGGGTCAAAATTTTGGGGGGGGGCCTCTCCGGCCAAATTTTGGGGACCCTCCCCCCCAGATCGACCAAAAATACCTAAATTTTGCAAAATTTTCTAAAAATTTCGCCAAAAAGTGCCATTTTTTCTAAATTTCGCCCAAATTTTGGGGACCCTCCCCCCCAAGTCCTCGATTTTTGGGGGGGTCCCCCCCTCATACATGTATGCTCACGCCCCATTTCTGTACAGATGTCTTTACACACCCATACGACCAGTATATAGTTGGCCAGTTTTTGGTCTCGCAGAAAATTTTTTATCTACAAAAGTCAAAAATTTGGTCAGATTGACCAGGATGGTATTTTGACTCCGGTGCCAAGGGCGTATAATCAGGGGGGGGGGTGGTTCAGTGGGTCCGCTTGGGCCCCCCTTTTAGTCAAACCTTGGTAAATTGTAAACATGGTTGTCCCAAAAAGAATGTATAGATAAATATGGAAAAAAATGCACTTTGTAAGAGTTACAATGCCGTAAATGTCTCTAGCTTTTGGAGGGGTACCTCCTCTAAGTAATCTAGGCGTACATCAGTGGCATAGCCAAGAAAAAATTTCGTGGGGGGTGGGGGGAATGACTTTTTGACTTTTCGTAATGAATATTTTACTAGCAATATTTTTCAATGCAAAATTGTCCAACGTGATTATTCGTTCTAGATGTAACTATGGCAGCACGCTCCTTGATTCAACTTTACAGAAGCATAAATCCAGACTTACTGAAGAGAAAGGATCGAGTATGTAATTTTTGTTTTTATTTTTTAGTGTTTTTTATTGTTGAATTGTTTTTAATTCAAAGTTACCCATTTTGTCAGAGTTCATAGACATGTTTGTATAATAATTGCAGGGCCGACCAACGGAATTCACGAAAGAGCTGAAAGTCAAGTCCTATGCAGAAACTGATGCCGCGTCATTTTTAGCTGGAGCAGAGTGTTTGCCAGTTGAAGCTGATGGTACAGTGACTCTCAGATGGGAATCCATTTGAACTACAAGAATTTAGCGCAGAATTTTCAAGTTGTAATTGACCCACATAATAGTATGAATTATGAAACTGAACAGGTTTTATAAATTTTTTACATTTATAACCTTAGTACGAAGTGAAAACCTTGCAGATATCTTAGCAGTGCGCTTGTTTGTAAGATTAAGAAATTTAGCAAATTTCTAGATATTTCTATGGGATCTGGTAACTGATAATAAGAATAAGTTTTGCGTTTTTTAGAAACAGCTGGTCCCTCGATGTCTGATAGCGAAGATAGTGGTGATGATGATGCTGACATGGACGAAGGCTGGATTGATTTGCCACAAAGCGAGCCAGAAGAGGAAGAAGCAGAGGCACAGACACCAGCTAATACAGAAGACAAAGTGGAAAAGGCTGCACTGATTAGCTGTAGTCGAATTTTGAGTCAAGGAGAGCACAAGAGAATTCAGACACACCAGCTGGCCAAACAGATTGGCGGGCCGATGGGTGCTCAGCGAGGAAAACGAAAGGCAGCCGTGGATGTGATTGAGGAGATGGAAATGGAAAAGCGGTAGGCAAAACGTGGTTGCCATATCGCTGAGGTTCAGTTATTTAGTAGCGGGTGCACATTTTGGTCTTAGTTCAAAGGCAACATAACGTCTGTTCTATTGTACCTAACCTACACAACTGGACATCACTATTGTTTATTGGTAAAAACCAACTTCTATAGCACGTAAACATTGTGACTGGATCATTCAAATAGCCGTATGTCCGCGAGGGTCCCATAGTGTTTCACAGACATACGGCTATTTGCATACATGTAACGGGGTCAAAATTTTGGGGACCCTCCCCCATTGATCGACCAAAAATACCCTAAATTTTGCGAAATTTTGTAAAATTTTTCCAAAAAGTGCCATTTTTACTAAATTTTGCCCAAATTTTAGGGACCCTCCCCCCAGGCCCCTCGATTTGGGGGCCCCCAATCCCCCCCTCATACATTTATGGCTATTTGAATGAATCGAGTCACATTGTTTACGTGCTATAGAAGTTGGTTTTTACCGATAGTGATGTCCAGTTGACGTGTAGGCTAGGTACAATAGAAGAGGCGTTATGTTGCCCATGAACTAAGACCAAATGTGCACGTGCTACTGAATTCCCTAAAAATGCATATTTAGAATCGAATTTTTGCCGTTATTTGATTCGTCTGTAAGGTTCGAGTAGAGTCTACGCCGAGACAAGACCTGTCCTTGAGAAAATCCAAAATCCTTCTAATATCAACGTGATGCCTGGTAGCGTATCAAATTATTGAAAACGAAAGAATAAATTGAGAGCTTAGTAAATGTTGGCAAAGTTTTTTAAAGACAGCCATTTTTTGATCTGATAATGAACTCTGACACAAAAATAATGGCTAAAATTTTATGAAAAAGATTATACTGTGAGAAATTCGCACATATTGGCGCATAACTATTTTTCTTATCAACCCTTATGATCAGAAACTTTTAGTAGTGAAGTTGTGTGTCCACGGGATTTCAGTATTAGAACGGGTTTGTCTCAATTTTCTGAATTTGTGAGGGAGAATGGACAGCTTTTTCAGGTTGTGTATGTACAAGGTTGTAGCCAGGTGGGGTCGGGGGGGGCGCTGTTGGTTGGCTTATGAGTGTTAGTATAGTTGATTTATTCGATTTCTATTCGAGCATTTCATGAAGCGGTTTATAAACTTTGAATAATAAATTGTAGCAGCAAAACGGCCATGGGTTTAGAATTTTTGAACTTAAATCGATAGATAGCTGAAGTGGATAGATAGAGTGAAATGTTATGTAATAGGCTAGTAAATGTTACAATTTTTTGCATAAGCTGTGTTTTATAGAGGACCGTTTGCGCGCTTGACGGATATCGAGAAGCTACATAAACGGCCGAAACACGACAGACAGGCTAGACTTCAATCGATGCAGGTAAAATTCAAGAAAATATTATTGCGTGCAAGTAATGATCATAGTAAAGCATTGAACTATTATTAATTTGCGACAGATCACAGCAAGATAAAATTGAAATGTTTTACTGAAGATTGAGGCTTTCTTTTGATTTAAACCACTAACTAGGCTTTTGTAAAGTGAGTTATCACATGGTAGCCTTTCTATTGACGGGAATGTATATACACTGAACACTGTCGGAACACTGAGTATTATCATAGTTTTTCTAGTCTGGTAGAGAAGGGCGAGAGAAATTTGGGAGGCCGCAGCCGAACGGACCTCATGTGACCAGAACGAATCGAAAAATGGCCAAGAACAAAGCATTCGGAATGGTCAAGTACAAACAAGCGGGCAAGAAGAAGAAATCATTTCGTGAGAAACAGATGAAGCTGAAGAAACATTTAAGTACTCTGAAAAAGCAAAAATAGCCATTTTTGATAATTTAATAATGTTTCGCCTTGTTATAATGTTTTTAATTTTAAATTAAATTGTTGAATATTTTGTAGTTTTCATATTATTGAATAGGTAGTTTTCTAATAAGGAAACAGGTAACCCAAACAATAATTTCTCTTTCTTTACTACAAAGAAAATAAGTAATAATGAAAAAGTAGGTATACATGTTACAGCAAAGTATAAAAATATTAATTTAGGGTTGAAACAACCCAACCATGATTCAGCCAGTAGATTCAAAAAGTTACAGAAAAAACTGCGTTTCATAAAAGTTGCTTTGCTACTGTCAAGTTTTAGAACTGTTAAAATACAATGCATTCATAGGTTGAGAATCACTAAAGGTGTTTAACTCAAACTTAACACCTGAACTTATGAAATACACATTACGATGTTATGTAATATGTATCTTTTGAAAAGAACGTTATTTAGATCAAGTCTAAAGCTAAATACGTTTTGTGAATCTCAACCACATTATCGATCTAAAACTAGACTAGAGCAAGCGAATCTCATTATGTTTGTTGCTGTTCACTTGCAGTGCTTTTTTGAAATCTGTGGGTAAGGTAGCCAACTAACTGTAGATTTATGCAACGCAGGTGAGAAAAATTAGTTAAAATTGCACAAAGTGTGCTTGTCTTCTCGGTCAATTTCATTTCAAACCAATGTCCGGTCCCAGGATTACGAAAATATCACGATTACACCGACTAAGTAGAATACTAAGAGTAATACTGAAAGGACTGAGTTCAGAGCAGCCCAGATGAGATTCCACCCGGATCCGGAACCTCCCTGGTTTCCGCTGACCCCGTTGGGAACTCCGTTAGGGACTGAATTGGTGGTCGGAAGGACATTGGGGCTGGGTTCCATTTCATTCTGATTCAAAGCAAAACAGCAGAGAATGCGATTGATGGTGGAAGCAGCTAGATCGGACCAATGAGAGGGGGGCAGCTTTCGGGGAGATTTGATCAGAGAATAAATGATCAGGGTGATCAACAGGCTGACGAGCGTACAGGCCATGGTCAGCTCGTAGAATTTGTCTGAAAAACAAAGAGCGACATGAGAAAAATTTCCCTGGGTCCTTTACTTTCAAATCTGAAACGCTATGAATGCAGCAGCCATGGTGAAATCTGTTTAACTATTCAGTATTCAGAAAACGTAGAATTTTTAGTGTCTGAATGTGTGTTCATGTTAAACGGTTAAGTCTGCTAATAAAATTTAGGCTGCCTTACTGCCTTTCAGCGGTTAGACCAGCAGCGCCCGATTCATCGACGGTTCGTCGTTGAAAATTATGGACTAAACGAAGCATTCTCAACGGCGAACAGTTGACTGCTTCTCTCCGGAAGTTTTCAACAATGAAAATTTTCAACGACGAACATTTTGCTTCGATAAATCGGCATGAATCGTTCAACTTACAGACGGCGGGTATATCCTGGCCAGTGCCGATTTCGGGCGATCTCTGGGCCAGCATTTGGAAACACATGAATTGAAAGAGAAGGGAGAAGAGTTTCACAAAAAGTTGTATTTTGATGCTGCCAAACAAGGGTGCGATTAGAACCAGAATTGCTGACAGAGCCATTGGCAGGGTCAACTCGATTCGCAGAGTCGTCGAATAACGCTCAGCTGTGACGCAAATACGAATTTTCTGCGACCCAAACTCATCAATCGGTGCCTAAAACAGTCAAGATTAGAAGATAAAGTTTCTTTCGGTAGCAAACGTAATATTAGCCTCAGTAGCACACGGTAACTTATAATGTAAAGCGTATATATCTGTATTATTTTATTCTATTATCCTATGAAAGAAAATTTAACTTCAGCAAATTCGTGAATTCAAGAAAATACGGCTTAATCACACGCTTGCTGGGAAGGGAAGGGAAGTGTCAGCGGTCAATTATACGCAACGTTATGTATATACTCAATTCAATCTCGTATCTTCTTCAATTATATGAATTTCAATTTTTTAACGAAGAAGAAAAATAATTGATAGCATTATAATCTTACATCATTATCAACAGCTTTGATGCTCCATCGCACATGTTTCTGTACGATTTCAGTCTTGCCGTGTGGCTGCGCTATTTTTGTCTTCAGTTGTTGATGGTACAGTTCGGAGTCCACTTCCATGCAACAATGCATCACATCATCCGGATATCTGGCATAGTTGATTTCGCATAAGTCCGAGCCGTAAAGGAATAGACGGAAACTGGTAGTTATGTTGCCGTCACTGCGAACAACCACATCTGCTGGTTCAACACCCACAGTTTCGTGCTGCAAGATGGGACCGAACCTAAAACAAAAAAACTACGATCATGGTATTAAGCTGTAATGTCTCACTGCAGTCGTGACAACGACTGGATCAGTTTGCTTGTTTAGTAACATACCTACTTTGCGAAGTATAGCAGTGTTTAAGCAAGTGGTAATGAAAGAAATATGTTATGAAAAGGTTATTAAGGCCCGGTTCATACTCGTCCTTGGTCCTTGTCCTTGTCCCTATCGTTTTGTCCTTACGCGATTCCAAGAATACTGCCTGCTCAAATATGCCAACCTTTCTCATGAATATAGTTGGGGTCACTTGCAGATCCTATGCAAACAATTAGCCGAAACGCTTGTGTCAATTCTTCACAGCAGCTAACTAAAATGTGCTTGTTTTTGTCCCTGTGTTCTTAAGGACAAGTATGAAGCGGGCTTGAAAGGGTTTACTTTTGTGGGAATAATGTTTTCCTTTTAACCGAACAAGTAGGCCCCAAAAGGGCCAAGGTTCCTTCCCCAGTGTCTAACTTTCACCTTCCCTAAATATAGTCCTAAAATACGTTTCCTACTCTACTACATACTAAACTTCCTAATTCTTAACTAATGTCACTACATATGTACGTACAAAAACATTGCTGCAGGATGTTAAGCATCTCGCTGCATTGAACCTTTCGGTTCAAAAGCGACGCCTTGATCTGAACATATGTAACAACTCTCAGAAGCGATGAGCAGTGTTTTCCAGCGGTACTTATATACTGTTGGTGAAACATTACGGTGCCGAGTTTGCAACAATATGCACTTGATTATTACTACAGTACAATTCTCTGCATAGATTATTGATTTTCATATATACGCAGCCAAAAATCAGCAGACAGATCCCAAGCTGAAAATACACACAAAACATACTGTCTATGCAGCCTGCTCAGCAGCGTTTAACGCTGCGAGCAGTTAATTTCAAAACAATAGTTCCTTCTCTAGAAGGAACAAAAATTGTGGTTATGTATCTGTTCTGTATAGCTATGACGTTATTTACGACGACTATATAGCTACAACGTTAATCATCAAACGCACTGCATCATGCTAAAATCCCGAACATATGGAATCCACACATCTGCTGGATTGTAGATGGTGATTTTGTCTACATTCCATTCGCTGGTGCTCCACTTCAGTCGAGGATCCATCCAACTCTACAAAACAATGCTGATTAATATGTAGCAACAGTCAGTTGGTAGCAATGACAAACTGCGTTTTTGCTAATGAATACTTGCCAGATGATTTGGACGATTTTCGTATTACTCATGGCTTGTATGTCATTTTAATAAAAAAGCATATTGTTAATAAACAAGCTAAGTTTTCGGCAAAAGTAATCAGTAAGTATCAAGCATTCACTTTTAAGTACATTGGCCAGAGGCCATCGTAAACCTGTTGGGCCAGTGAAAGTGGTCTTTCTGAATTTACATATTTCCCATAAATAAGACTCCTTTTGGAGCCATTGCAGTGCAAAATTTCAGTCGGAAGCTTTCAGCAATTAGAACTAGAATGATGAAATTACATTATGAAAATTTAACTTCTCCATTCTAGTGTCCGTTTGAAGCAGATATTACTGTATTGTCGATTTTAAATAGAAATGTGATGTTACTTTGCAATGAAGCATTTAGGTAGCACGGAGTTGCATCGTCGATCGGTTAGTTCATTCGGTTGGTGACCGTGGGCTGACTTCGTCGATTCCCAGCGGCTCACTTTTGTCAGACTTGTTTTTTTACAATACCCTTCTCAAGAACAATGAAAGCACCAAGTTACCGATTATAACAGGCATTTTAGTTGTGACAGACGCAAAGCTACGGTAAAAGACGTGTAAAAACACTCCGCACATTGAGACTTTAACACTAGCACTGCGTTAACATACCAGAATCAAAATTAAAGACCTGTTGGGCTGTGGCCCAACAGGAAAAAAAGGATATTGTTAATTAAAGGTTTAAGAATTACCAGTGTCATGAACCCTTCCATGTTGATGTAAAAATCAGCTTCACTTGCTTCGTTCTGAAACAAAAGTATTGCCATTTACAGAAACTATTGATTTTTCAAAAATCACATTTGAGTAACAGTCACAGACAGCGGCGATCATGATCCTTATGACTTTCCGTATAAAATGATTACTCATATCATTGAAATATGCGGTTTCTTAGCTTTAAATTGATGTATTAAACTTAAGAATACGTTGAAGTTTTGCTGAGTTATTTAGCCGTGAAAATAGCATATCCAAAATGAAAAACCTACAAAGCTGAGAAATCTTCGAAAATGTCAAATTTTTGATTTAATTTCTTAAAAAATTGAGTATGGCTTTTTGTAATTTTTTCAACGGAAATATGCAGTCCTAGGAAAGGTCTAATTTTTGAAAAAGTGAAACGTGTGGGCAAACCTTACATTTTTGCGTAGCGAAATCGACCACTTTTTTTTGGACCTGACCTGGGTCCCAGCTGCCGTTTGCGATTGAGTTGAAAATTTGCACAATGAAAGAAAGAATATAAATGCAGACGGGAAAGTTTTTCGATTTTCAAATTTTGGCCCGCAGCACTTTTTGTAGTCGCTCAAACACGACTGATTTTTGAAAAATCGATTTTTTGCAAAGTCAAAAATAAAAATAAAAAAATCAAAGATCAATTACGTCTAGATTTTTGAGAGATCTTTCTATTGATCCCAAGATCATCAAAATCGGTTAAAGTTTCGCTGAGCTAGGTCAAAAACAAAATTAGTGTGAATAGGAAATTCGACATGGTCATAAAATTTGACACATTCACATAAAAGTGCTGAACTGTATTGTAAATAGGTTTTTTTGATGTCTCTTTGATATACAATTAAAGTGGTATTTAACTTTACAAAGCCAGCAATATATACTGCCTGCAATTTTGCAGACCGTCATTACAAGATTATTTTAGTAAATCTTACAACTTTAAGCTCGTCAATGCCCGAGTCGATGAGCACGAGCTCGATTTCCTCGTTTTGGTCGTACGGCGCGATGGTCCAAATGGCATCCATCCGTCCTCCTTCTTTCTCGCTCGCCTTCTCCCGCAGAAAATAATACACGCATCGTTCCAACACACGATATCGACCAGTTTCGTCTTGTTTTCTCACTGAAATGTAAGAAAAAATTAAGATAAAAACGTTACTACAAAAGTTACAGGAATCTGCAAGAAACGCTTACCATTACATTTCAAAATTCACAAAATAGCAGCAATTAATAAAAGAATCCAATAGTAATAAATTTCAGTAATAAAATTCAGTCTGAAAAAAATTGTAATAATTTTTTTTAAAATTTTAAAAATATTGAATTATTAAAATATTTGCACCTAGGTTGATGCTAGTAGGTTATATCTGTTAGATTTGGTTATATGCATATTGGGCTCAACTTCATTTCGGATTGAGACATTTCTTTTGAAGATTTATTGCAGAAATATCTGAATCTATGATGTTTTACTGAAGTAAATTGCATACCATTATTTTCTTTGAAATATCTGCATTCACTGGAATTGCTGGACCCGCCAGGAAATGGTAGTGCGGGGAAGGCGTGTATAATGCCGACTTGTTGGGCCCCAATGACCGTGAGGCTGAGAGTAGCAACCCACAGCAAACAGGCAATGGAAAATTCAATCAGTCTGCTCATAAAGCTCATGGCGCTCAGGCTTACGACAGCAACAGAAGACTAACGAATGACCAACAAGTGGTCTGCGGGGGATAATGGATCAAGTAATTTCTGTTGGGTCTGAAACTAAAAAAAGTTAGGAATAACTTTTGTATTTCTCTGTGATTCGCTTATAGCGAGCAAAATGTACCTAAACTTTATTCTATTACTTGTGTACCTATTAGTGTTGACTGTTGTTTTTATCTGCGTACCTATATGCACATCAAGGTTGGATTTGATGGGATAGATGTTGCAGTGGTATTCCTAGAAAAAATGTATTAGTCAAATGGATTGAAATATCCCTGAAACTGAATATTTTGCAAAACAATAGAACAGTGCTTTTTAAATCTTTTTTGTAAAACAACCGTGACTCATTAGATATTGAAAGTTTAAAAAATTGTAACTTTAGGCATTATAATTTTCCATATTAGTCTAAAATTCTAAAATTCCTTTTGGGGTTGAACGTGAGCTGTTTGGCCTATCTATTTAAACACCAGTAAGCTGAAGAAGTTAGTTGCTAGATATTTGGTCCTTCCTTACTCCTCATGCTTTACCAAGTCTGACAAGTAATGACACTCTTTTTTATTATTTTCAAATGGCCCGAAATTACATTCAAGTTGAACGTTTGAAACTTTCACTTGCTAACAGAAATAGACGATAGAATATGAGTCAAAGAAAACAAGTGGATTGCCTACGCTTGAACAATCGAAAACTACCGTTCGAAAATTCAACAGCAGCCCACATGTTGCGTGATAAAAAGCAAAAAACGCACAAAAGCTTCTTATATTTTTCACTTCCACTGGCGTCAGGAAGAACAGGTTTTAGCGAAAACAAAGCCCTTATGCCATTTTTGTAAAGACAGACTAGATTTTGGCCTCAGTGTGTTTTGTCTTGAGATTAATTTCTTGCTTGTGAGCTTATCTCCCTTACAAAACCCTATGTAAATAAAGCAGTGAAGCATTTCCGTCTTGCCTTATTACGTATAACTTGACGTTTCAAGAAGTTTACATAAGCGTTACTGTTTGCATAAAAGGTATGAACTGTCATCGACTAAACTCATTTACTTTCCGTTTCAGGAATAATAACAAAACCTGAAGTACAAGGGCGCAGTCTGGACCTGCAAAAAATATACCTAACAAGTGGGTCACTGTAAGAGATCCGTTCCGGCTTTGCGTACTATTTTCAATATTGTACGGTTTTCAATATCCGTATTAAAACGGCAATATCTCAGCGCACTGCAATTTTTGATGTTTATAATTTAGCTACTAGCAATGGATCTTAAGCACCTAGCAGTCTGCATCGCACACACCAATAAAACATATGTACATAATATGGAAAAATAGGACTATCTTTCACATTATGGATCATCATCTATAATGTGAAAGATAGTCAAATTCTTATTAATGGCTGTGGCCGTGGCCGTGACTTTATTAATACCTGAAAAGATCTAGCGACACCTAAACTTATAGAAATTTTAAGTCTTAACAGTTATTTCAGTTTAGCAATCAATGTTCACTTTTCTTCACTTCCCTCTATCTAGTTAGTAAGAACCGTTCATGCATGTTTATTGGAGACTAACTAAACACTAAATGTAGATTTTTAAAAAAATAATATTTGCTTTTGTTTTGAAGATAAACTGTTAGGGTCGATACTCGATTCATACTTGTAGACGTATGTCCGTCCGTTTAGCGAACAAAATTACTATATACCTAATCACACCACAATCTGATTTGTACACTATTCGTGATGTGATTAGCATAGCCTATTTATACTATTAAATACGCAAGAATGCTAATTAATCTCAGATTTTTTTGGTGATAATAGGATTTGCAGCAAAAATAATTGACAAACAACTGAGGACCGTTACTGTCTTTAAAGTTTCCTGTGTACACGTGCTAAGGCCTAAGAGGCTCAATAAAAATACCTGAAAATGGATAACCAATGTATGCCGAGTTAAATGTTCTGGCAGACATGAAATAGCATTTTACTTTGTAATCTGAGAAAGTTTTAGCAAACGTCTACGTAAACACAATATACAATAGTCAGGGCCTACATAAGGTCAAATAATATGTCTACATAGGTCTAATAAAGTGAAAAAGTGTACTTTTTATGGTAACAGTATTTTTCACTTACGCACACGCAGACGCAAGCATTAACATTAACATTACAAACAAATGTGACTATAAGCGTGTTCAGACTTTCTACAGAAAGAAATGGCATAGACACTAACACT
Source organism: Trissonchulus sp. WLG1_4 (assembly GCA_030248245.1). Lineage (NCBI taxonomy): Eukaryota > Metazoa > Nematoda > Enoplea > Enoplida > Ironidae > Trissonchulus > Trissonchulus sp. WLG1_4. Next base: position 35,914 of record JASANF010001195.1, on the reverse strand, counting down.
GGAACATTTTGTGACGTTTCAAGTTCTTCAAGTCTTGTCATTGTGAGTGGTTTCAAAATAACACAAAAGTGTCAATTGACTAGCTTTTTGCCGTTAACTCGACAGACGAGTATGTTATAACTCTTGTTGAGTTATAACATAATGGCTGCTACTTTTGTCCATAGACTTTTCAACAGGAATCCTATTGCTATGGTTGACAATTAGCTTCAATAAGATTTTTGTTGAGACAATTGGAATGTCCCCGCAAAACTTTTTGGAGGACATAAAAAGCTAGTTGTTTTTGTCAAAATGTGTACAGAGCAAGGTTGTTCGCGACTTTTGAAGTGCACTGAGGTGTCAGTTTGGTTGACTGATGTGCAAAAATAACAGGAGTGAAAGACAAAAACAAGCCAAAAACAATCACTTGCATGCAAGTTGGAAGGCATAAAAAAATCAGGATCGACAATCACTTCAAGGATTTCTTGTAATCGCAAAAACAAAAAATGCCGCAAATGTAAATGAAGTATATACTTAAGCTGTGAAAAATACGCTTCACATCGAACAAAACTGTGTTCGAACAGAACAGAACACGTTCTCATTTTCATTTGTTATCAACTTAATAACTCAATATCCCCCTTGATTGTAACAGAGTAAAAACTAACGACCCCCATATCTCACAGAGTTGTAATGGTATTTAACAGACCCCTGCCAGCTAAACCTTCATAGCACCTTCACACCAGGGCCTATACATGATGTTTTTTGACGCCCCATGGCAACGTCAGGCCCAACATAAGGACACGCACAAGCAGTAATTGAGATTTCTTGAGCTGTCGCGTCGTCCATCATTAATAGCAAAGCAGACTGATCCACAGAACAAAATAGCGAAAAGTTTAAACAAGTCATAATATACCTAGACATCATTTTTACACAAAAAACAACAAAGAACGATTTATAAATAATATTAAGCGATCAACGAACAAGGTTATTTTGTAATAAACACATAATTTTAAGTCATAGAACAAAGCAAAAAGTAGACATAGAATAAATGCCACTGTTAACGACCCACCAAAGGAGACATTTTTTCGCTCGTGACAAAAAGTAAAAACTCGGATTGCCTATAGGGGGTTTGGAATTCAAGTTCATAACGTCATTAATATGAATCTGCTAAGTTAGATGCAAAATTGTTAGCGCTGAATAAAAACTGGCAAAACAAGACAGTTGATTATCTTGTAAATTATTTTTCTCATAGTTACAGGAAAACTAGATTTTCTCAGCAAGTGATAATTTTGCGATAAACGAACAAAACTAAGATGTCTTCTGATGATATTGTAATTGCGCAAAAGGCTATTTTGCAGTTTAATATTGTTAAAAAAACTATTATGGAACGAAAGATGCCATCTAACTTTCCATTAGAAGTTTAAGTTTGTAGACGTTACGTCACTACAAAAAAGGTGAGTCGCAGCTAATGTGTCAATCTGTTTGACGTTAGAATGAAATGCATAAAAACAATCGTATCTAGATTCTAAACTCAGTTAAAAACTGATCTAAAAATAGTGTGGATAGTGTTGAATTTTCAATCTAATTTTTTGTCATGATTTTGTTTCTAGAATTTTTTCGTGTGTTTCCTGCGTTTGAGTGTATATTTAGAGCATATTAACAGCATTTTTTCGATCATCTTCTAGTATAGGTCCTGAAAACGTTTGTCAACAATACATAATAAGCATCTGTCAGTCAAACACTTATTTTTAAACAGAATATGTTTATTCCTGACTTGCTGGTGAAATTTTACGGATTTTTGGAAACATCTCGCACAAGCAAGCACAAGCTACATATTAGCAGTCGGTGATAATTTTAAGTGCATCAAAAATATTTTTTGTGCGGAAGCGTCAACTTATGCACAACAACGCATTTGTCTGTAATATTTCATGAATTGTAATACCTTAATAAGGACAAAAAATTTTTATAATTTAAATATAATGATATTTAATATATATGATATATATTTTAGCGGTTTAATTAGTTTCACGATGAAACTGTGTAATTGCCTTTGTGTAATTGCTTGAAAAGTACAGTAAGATATATGGATAAGCTAATAGGACTGAGTGTACATATGTGAAGCAAGTGCAAACAATTACAGACTCGCGTGCACTTCAAAATGGAGGAAAAAGGAATATTACACATTCAGCTATACTTGTCAACATTAACTTCTATTGTAACTTTAGACTAAAATTTTGACAGATTATTGCTACTAACTTTTGAACAGCAAATATTGTAAAGATTTGAAAAAATGTTTGAACAAGAAACCTTAAATTTTTACATTTTTACGTAGCTAAAAGTTTAGTTAGGGCCTTTTTCTAAAATGGACTTAACTGGACTTAAGGTGGTAGTTGCGTTTTCGAGGTTTTTGTGATTTCTATGTAAACTTTGCGCCACCAGTACTCAAGTTATAAGTGACGCCTGAGCATAAATTTTTGGGACAGTATTGTAAAGGTCAAAATCCCCAGGCATGTCTCTCACTTTTTTGAAATTTCACCTGTGGACATTTTTAGAGGGTTTTAATTACAAGAAAATATCTTAAATTTTCGGTGCGTTTGCTTTTCAGCTATTTTCTCAGTAAATTGACTAGTTATTAAAAAAGTGGGGGACATGCCTGGGGATTTTAAACATGTCAAAAACCTTACCAACTTTCAGCCCCAACAGGTAATCGTATGATTTAGAGCTGTGGCGCAAACTTTTTGTAAAAAATTTTAATATTTTGGAAAAGACCTTTCTTTAGTCGCTTATACTGGAAAGAAAATCACAGGTTAAATTTCAAGGCATGGCATACATTTAGGAAGGATATTGTTCTACCCAATGCAAAAGACCGCTTGTGATTTGAATTTGTAAACGCTGAGCTATGGCTTTTTAAAAAAACACCTAAAAACGCAATTACCCCCTTAAACTTGCACCGGACTTATTCAAGTCAATATATCCGGTATTTTTGGAATGCGTTTAAGTTCACTTTAGTCCGCTGGTTTAAGTCCAGTTAAGTCTAGTCCAGTTAAGTCCGTTTTAGAAAAAGGCCCTTGGTGTCAGATGCTAAGCTTATAGTTGACGACGTAATTTTTAATGGTCTATTCAAAAAATCGCCAAAAAAATTAAAAAAAAATTTAAAAACATTAAATAAATTAAATAAATTAAATAAAATTAAAATAAATAAATGAACAAATAGGTAAATAAAATTAAAGTAAAAAAATTTAAAAAAAAATTTCACGCATGTTATTTTTGGTATTTCATGAATCATTGCTGTTTCATTTATTAATAAAAACTAGTATAAACTTCAGTATGACCAAGAGTAAATAATAGTGTCTCACTGTGCTACAAGAGTTAATGATTACGTACCTACACTTATTATGACCAGCATGTTTGTCGACGGTATTCTTTTTCTAAAACATAAGTGAAGAATATTATAGGTGACCGAACTGAATACTGATACACCAGAAATTCTCAAAATTGAAAAATAATTACTTAAAATCAAATCTGAGGGATTACCATTGTTCTGGTTAACAGAATTAAGTTCATGACAAAACTTTAAAAAATCTTTTAAAGCAATAGAAAAGAAGTAAATCATCCACATGAGGTTCCAAGTGCATAAAATTACCTATCACAAATCTATCTAGTAAGAGTTAAAAATGACTGGAAACTTGGAAGTGCAAGTTTAAAAGGACATTTAACGCATGACAAACTTTTGAAATGAAAAATCCCGTGTGGATTTCAATATAATGTTAAAAATGGTGGTTACAGCAATTTTACAGTAAAAACAATAAGAAAACGGACTTGTCAAGGCAATGAAGCGATGAGTTGCGTTTCTAAACATTCTAATTGGAAAGTCCTGTTTTGCAATTTCTATTCAAGTGTGCGCTGATTTGTCATAATTGACCAGAAAAGCGGATGTAAAAGGAAATGAACCAGTTTTTTACACAGTCTGCTTGCAAAAGTAGATAAGTATAGTAAACTTGTAACTTGTTACTTGTTAGTGAGACATGATCTATGAAACAACTATAATCATTAATACCCACACTCATAATTCATTCACCCGTTCATTCACAATCATAATTGTAGAAAACAGGTAAACCACTTGATGTCCCTATTGATTTCTTTTGCAATGGTGCTAAAATAGAAAACTGAGTGATGTATATACAGGATAAAAGCTTAAGCTTTTATACTCAGAATTAACACAAGTGAAAATAGTTTCTTTCAATTCCGTCTAATTTATACCTACAAACTGTCCTGTATAGGGTGACATTGTTTATGCAAAATGGCATGCAAGCGCCCCCTTAAAATTCTAAAAGGTTGATCAACCCGTCAGCTCAGCACATATGGGGCATGGGCTAACCAAACATACGTCTGAGCTAGACCTGCACTACAGTTAAATCTATTTACTTAAATTCCAGCTAAACCGTAGCTAAACCTGAGTTTCAAACGGAATTTTCGTCCCCAACTGCACTAATCTTTATTGAACTGTAGAACTTATTTGATATCTCACACAACCTATACCTACTGGCACATTAAAACATTTCTGAAGCTGCATAGAACTTATTTGAATCTCAATGGAAGTTCTGCAAGCAAGTTTAAATATCACTGGTAATTTGTGGAATTTATTTGAAAGGCGCTTGAAACGATTCAGCGAATTTAAGCCTGCACCTTGGTTTTAGCTAATTTTCAGCTAAAGCGATTTTCTACAGTCCATGATAGTCCCTCTCCTTCCCATTCCCCTTTAACGTATGCACGCTTGAACCCTGATTGACTACTGTAGAACGCAGGGTATGTGATATGTAGGATACATGGAAGAATGCGTGAAGATATTACATGCTGATTTGATAATCAAAACCGCTGAGTTCGTTCCGTTTGAAAATTGCGAAGATCGCACATGTTTAATTGTCTGTGTGATATTTAGAACAGTATCTGTACTAGAACAGTACCAGAGGAATACCTATCTAACACCATACTGCCAATTTTTGTGCTTAGCAATAAATATTGGCTAATCTAAAAAGTTCCGCTTAGAAATTTTTGCAAATCAAAAAACCCCATTATTACGACATTTGATAGTAATAAATAAATTGCAAAAAAATTGCCTTTCTTTACACAAATTACAAAAGCAGATGCAATATTTGTGGACTATATATCCAGACTCCAGACCTCACAAAACGAGCTCAACAGACTAAACCGGAAAGGCAAGTTTTTTCAGCAAGCAAAGTCAATACAAATTTTTAGTCTGAAAGCTTACAAAACAATGCGAAACTGTACTCCTAAACATGGAAATAATTTTTTTGTAATTTTTGGACAAAAATAGAAGTTGATAGCTCTGCGGTTGACCTGGATTCCAGTTTTGGGGTTAATATGTTTACAGTGCAGTTTTTTAGAAAAATATACCTGTCTACCTAGTTAGCAATTAATTGCCGACAATATTTTAATGATTAGCTACGGATTATCTAGTTATCACAATGTTAAATTATTCCAATAATTACAATTATTTACACTGAAGCATCGCTACAGTGAAACAAGCTGAACACCTTTTCCAGTCGTTTCAAACCTGCAGTGATCGTTTTGCACAGACACACGCGCAATTTAGAGCACGCACACTGTCTGTTATTTTGGCTATTAAATTTCTTGGTTTGTCAAGAAATGTTGTTCTATTGAAGTTCAATTTTAAATTTGTTCAGTTTAAAATTTTAAGTAAAGTTATAGTTATACAATTGCAGCTGCTAAGTTTCACCGAATAAGACAAACTCTCGTCCAAAAAGCTAAAAATTGACATTGACAAAAACGACAGTCTTCTGAAAAGACAAAGCTTCGTCCAAGAAGATTAAGGCTCGTCTATAATGCCATATAATGCGTTAACAGGATTAAACAAACGACTAAACGTGGACAAGCGACTAAAACGGCAAAACTTTGTACAAAAGACGAGGGGTCGTGTAAAATGATGACGCTTTGCTGCCAAAATGTCACGAATTGGAAACGTTTTCTGCCTATTTATTTATGCCTATTTTACGGGCAAAAGTAAAGTCAGCTATCACAGACACCTGCGTTTCTGCTGTAACTCGCATGGCCTGAGCCTAATTCCTGAAAATAGAATATAAAAGTTCGCCATACTCATTAATGTGATCCTGAGTCATGAGTAAACGTAAATCTGTAGGAGCCCTTGTATATTTGTAGACGTAAATGTAAATACTTTTTCGCATGTAAACCTAAGTTGGTTGTTTTCGCGCGTTTATTCGCGTGATCAAGATACGCCAAAACTTAGCATTGAAAGTTAGGAACAAATCGACTCCGCAATTAGAATTGTGAGAAAAACTGTTTTTGCCAAACTTTTAGTTTCAAAACCACACAAGTTTTGCAGCAAACCGATAAGCGTCCATAACAGCTTCGTTATAATTGTAGAACATTCAGTTATTTGCGCAACAAATGTCTTATCAGTGTTTCGCATAGAACTTGGAGCCAAAATTATTACATGATAAACTTGATACGGCATGCGAACCCTGTTTTTGTGATAATTCCACTAACTTTTGTATAATTTGACAAATATTTTCCGATGTAGGTTCTTCTTGTTCAAACCACCTACTGTACTATGTCATACCTAGATAACTCACAAGAATTTGTAGGTTCTTTGTATATCTTTATTTGAATTCAGAATAATCTGCAAGAAAGCATAAACAATGAACCACAATTCGTTGGTTATGCAACCTAGCCTGAAGTAATGTTATATTGTAAACATTAGTCCTACTATATTTTTCACCAATTAGTAATTCAATACAGTTAGGGACTTAGGAAGTTAGGATGAACTAAATGCTTGCAGCGCCAGTAGGTAAGATTAGCAAAAGCCAAAACTTGAACGACATAACTGTATGGAGATACCGTATTTCCTCGAATAGAACCCCAGGGCTTTTATATTTTCGTGAAGATTCAAATGGGGGTTCTATTCAAGGGAGGGGCTCTATTCAAGGCAGGGGCTTTATTTTTTCGTAAAATTTCAAATGGGGCTTCTATTCAAGACAGGGGCTATATTTTTTCGCGAAGCTGCAGTAACCGTTGGAATTGAAACGTCAGTTGTAGATTGCGAAAATTTCGGAACTATTGAAAATGAGTCGTGAGGCACCAAAATTTCACTCGATCCTCGTACCCTACTCAGTACCGTGCTACCAAGCTCCTGACGTGACGATTCAAGCTCAGAGATGCCTGAACACGCACACCCACACGACTCCAACCCTTCCATAATGTAACGGGTTTAAAATTTTCGGGGTGCTTCTCCGGCCAATTTTTAGTGCAAATTTTGCAAAATGTTTACGAAAATTATGCCATTGCCATTTTTGCTAATTTTGAAACACAGCTTTAGTGAACCGCCTCCCCGTACCTCGATGTTTTGTGAGGGGGTTCCGCCCATATGCCTACCCCTCCTACATGTATGAAGCCGTCATACCACACACACGCTATGAATGACTATCGCAGCCAACCTTGAGTAAGGAAAATAGCAACTTAAGCTTGGGTCCGCTTACTTTTTCGCAAAGACTGTCCCTGTCCTTAAGATTTGTCCCTATCCACAACTCAACCCATTCCGAAAACGGAAAACGATGTAAAATTACTTATACTTAGCTACCAAAGTACCAAACACCGGCATTTTTCACTAAAGTCTAACTAAAACATGCGTACTTCAGACAAAAAGAAACACGATATTTCATTACAAAAAGAACTATGGAGTTGCAAGCATCAAGAGTATAGCGACTACTGTTGTTTTGATACCATTTTAATACTTTTGATATAAATATGATACTTGGATATTAATACTTTTGATACCGGTATCAATATTAAAATTGGTATCAAAAGTACCATATGTAAATCATGGTATCATATTTAAATTATTTGGAATCAAATTTATATAATATTTAAATTTTTTCAGAGTATCAAATGTCAAAAGTATCATATTTAAATTCAAAGTATTGTATTTATATCATATTTATATTTTTGCCAAGTATCAAATGTCAAAAGTATCATATTTAAATTAAAAGTATTGTATTTATATCATATTTAAATTTTTTCGAAGTATCAAATGTCAAAAGTATCATATTTAAATTCAAGGTATTGTATTTATATCATATTTAAATTTTTTCGAAGTATCAAATATCAAAAGTATTTTCTTTCAATTATTTTGTATCATATATCATATTTAAAATTTTTCAAAGTATCAAACATCAAAAGTATTATATTTAAATTCCAAGTATCATATTTATATCATATTTAAATTATTTTGCGGTATCAAAACAAGTTAAAGTGAAAAAGCTTGCCCTTAAACCAGTTAGAATGCAAATTCAGTTCATATCGTATGCTAATGCACACCCAAATGTTGATTTAAGGTGGTAGTTGCGTTTTCGAGGTTTTTGTGATTTCTATGTAAACTTTGCGCCACCAGTACTCAAGTTATAAGTGACGCCTGAGCATGAATTTTTGGGACAGTACTGTAAAGGTCAAAATCCCCAGGCATGTATCTCACTTTTTCGAAATTTCACCTGTGGACGTTTTTAGAGGGTTTTAATTACAAGAACATATCTTAAATTTTCGGTGCGTTTGCTTTTCAGCTATTTTCTCAGTAAATTGACTAGTTATTAAAAAAGTGGGGGACATGCCTGGGGATTTTAAACATGTCAAAAACCTTACCAACTTTCAGCCCCAACAGGTAATCGTATGATTCAGAGCTGTGGCGCAAACTTTTTGTAAAAAATTGTAATATTTTGGAAAGGACCTTTCTCTAGTCGCTTATACTGAAAAGAAAATCACAGGTTAAATTTCAAGGCATGGCATACATTTAGGAAAGATATTGTTCTACTTAATGCAAAAGACCGCTTGTGATTTGAATCTGTAAATGCTGAGCTATGGCTTTTTAAAAAAACACCTAAAAACGCAATTACCCCCTTAAACAAAAATCACTCAAAAAACATAATTTACCCACAAGCTTCCCACAGGTTTCTCACGCGTTATATATTGTACGTACGTACACTGGGGCTCTATTCGAGGACGCTTTGAATACAACCCCTGGGGTTATATTCGAGGACGTTTTGAATAGAACCCCCGGGGTTTCAATTCAAGGCAGGGCTTATATTGTTTCGTGAGCATTTAGACGGGGGTTCTATTCGAGACAGGGGTTCTATTCAAGACAGGGGCTTTATTCGAGGAAATACGGTATTTCTATTTGTAGCTGTTAATTTTATCTGTTTTTCAATAAAACTGAATAATTACTGTATTATTAGTTAGACATTATTAATAGTATTTGATTTGATTTTAGTAATTATGTCAGCATGCATTACTGCACATTCAAAAATTAAAGTGAATTCTGTTTAATTTACCAATCATTAAATGCCGACTGCTCTTTTCACTCAATCGACAATCGCTTTTACTGGCAGACTACTCAGCTATAAACGCCGAAATATCGGCCGCGGTAGATGGAAAGAGACATGGCTAGTATTGAAATGTGACGGCGAACTATTGTGGTTCAACGACCGGCAATGTTCGAAACTACGCGGGAAACAGCAGTTCGAGACGATCTACGACAAAATAGAGGTAGCGGAAGTTGCGCAAGAAAAACTGGGTGCCGGGGCTCCCTTGCCACCTCCTGATCATCAGGGGTATTTTATTGTGTTCCCCAAGGCCCCCACCGCTTCACAGATAAAACTACAACGCGATGTGGGTCTGCAATGGTTTTGTGCCAAATCTGACCACGATTTGGAAGAATGGCTGGAAGCGTTCGCCAAAATGCTCGATGAGGAAGCTAAATTTATGGTATTGTATTAATCAAATTAATATTAAATAAATAATTTATATCAACATAAGTGAAATGTTTTTTGTCAATTTCTTAAACATAAACTATTGCAGCATTGATAAACTATCGAATATTTAGTTTTATTTGTCACAGGATTTACATTTTTATTCAATTAAATATTTTACCTTTATAAATGTAAGAAGCCTTTCAAATTTATTTAATGCAGTCCTGTTTGAGCCAGTATATGACTAATGGAAAAGTTTGGCAATGAAGTTTATAACGAATTTTGTGCAATAATCAACCATAATCAACCATCAACCATCAACCCACTATTATATTTAACTTTATTTCTTAAATATGAATTACATTTATTAATATATTAATAGATGTAGCCACAAACTTAGGTCTTAAAAACGGTCATAACAAATGCTTTCTTTCGATTTCAGGCATTGAGGACTGTATATTTACAAAACTCGCCGGCCCCGAATAAAAACGGTACTTCAACGGAAGGCAGATTAACCTTCAGTCGAGGTTGGGGTCACCTGTGGGCAGAGACAAGGGAAAGTGCGTACAAGAACAGAACACACAAACGAGTGGGGTCTATGGCTTCTGGAGAGTTCAAAGTCCCCACACCGACCAAGACCTATCAAACGGAAGTTTCTTTAACCAGTGATGACCAGCCTGGTACCAGTGATACGGATGCCAAAATGAAGTAAGTCAAAATATAGCTAAAGTGCTCATCCTCAATCACTTTGAGAATAAGGTTCGATGTAGACTTTAGGCTGAACTGCAATGACAGTGAGCAGTGAGTGTGAATCAGTCCTTATTTGCTTTAGAGGCGCTTGAAGCACTTAATATTTGGACCACTGCTATTTTAGCTCGGAAAATTTTATGTCGTTTCAGGAGGAAAAGTTGTTTAGTTTGAATTGAGTTACAGTTACCGACGTGAAGTGATTTGTCGATGTCCATAAATTCAAAAAGTGGTTTTGGTTTGATTTCAGGCGAAAGCCGGAAAAATTTTGCACTTTTTCAATTTTTTACTCAATTTTGGGGCACTTATTTGGCTGCGGCCGGAGTTTTTTTAGATATTTCAATTCTTTTTATTCAATTTTTGCAGACTTTTCGGCAATTAGAATAGGAAGTTGAGGGGGACTGCTAGTGCTAAGTAACTGAGGGCACCCCCTGAGGGGGAGGTGGATACCCCCCTACCCCCCTATGTGCATCTATGTATGGCCCTCACTCGTTAATAGTTATGTTAGGTAACATTTAATATGTTATTTTTGATTCAATATAATAATAGACTTGCTAACAGTATGTCTGAGACTTTCTAATTAACTTAACTTTTCTTACACAGAGCCGATATTCCAAGATAAGGTATATACAGTATCTTTAAAATTACAAAATATTTGACAAAATATCAGAAAAAACTGAGCCAAAATTTGCTTTCAGCAATGGTCAATTACCACAACAGGCAAGCGAGATAAAAAATCCGGCACTAAAGAGAAAACCGTCTAAGCCATCAAAATTGGTGGTCCCACAGCCAAGCATTCCCGAAGCAGACGAAACACCGGGTACCCCTTCTTCAGTGGTGAAAAATATCGAATCGCCTCAGGCTGTTAGTCACAATATCTTGCCCATTGAACCGATTGTGACTCAGCTTGCTGAAGATATAATCGAGGTTGATTCAGAACGTAAAACATCTATTATTATTCGAAAAATGAGCGTAGAAGCTCACAAACACACATTTATGGTGACTAATGCGGCGGTTAGAGATCCAGATCCTGAAGAAGAAGAAAAAATATCCAGAGAAATTTTGCCCACTCTGCCAATAGAATATGGCGGCCCCTTGAAACCCATTACCAGAAAAAGCCCTTCTCCGGTTGTGGAGTTAAAACATGTCAAGGTTCCCGTAAAATCGAGCAACTCCGTAACAGACAGCACAGAAAAGGAAGAAGCAGAAGTCATCAGCACTAAAAAAGTTTCAAAATTGGAAGTCGAATTGAATACAACGAAAAACGAAATTTCCCTCAAAAATTCGACAACTGTAGAAATTCACAATCATTCTGACTGGAATGTTGACAAATCAAAGCTGCTGAACTCGAACAAAGAAGTTTACTATGAAGCTATTAAAACGACAAATTCAACGTCGGAGGAAGAAAAAAGCGACTTTCCTGTTTATTCAGCAATCCTAAAACCAATACGTGACCTGCGTGACGCTCAACCTGCGTGGAGACAACCTAAAACAATAACTACAACAAAAACTATAAAAACCACCAAGTCTGCGTTGCCAGGTAACCACGTTGATATGGCGACAAACAGCGACGTTGGGGCCATGGCAACTGGTGTGAAGGAAATTGAAGTCGCTAGTTATGCAAACGACGATAATGATGAGATTGAACATTTCAGACAAATCAGACACGAGTCAATCACCATGGGGCAAGAGACTATGGAATCAGCCGTGGCTGTGGTAACTGAAACGAAGAATTCTTATGCCGCTGTTGCTTCAAATATTGTAGAATATGAAACTGACATCAGACTATGATTCTGATTATGCATGTTGTGAAGTTCACGAGACGAGACAGTGTCCTACTGTAGATTTTACCGAATGTCATCGTAAAGCCCGGTGTATACTCGTCTTTGTCCTTGTCCATATAGTTTTGTCCCTAAGCAAGTTCAAGAAAACTACTTCGCCAAATAACCCATTTTGTTAATAAGAAAGCATCTATGCGTCGAGTCTTAGATTTCAATTCAGTTTGTATTGTATTCAAATACTTAGATGAAATATTTCTGTCAATCCTGCACGACAGCTGACCAAAATTTGTCCCTATGATGTTAAGAACAAGTATGAACTGGGCTTAACAGGTAAACTATAAAAATTAAATTTTGAAGCAATTTATGTATGTGCAAAGTTATAATAAAAACGAAGTTACTGTAAAACCGCATAATTTCACAGCATTTTCACAGTAAAATCGTCAGTACCACCTTCATAAAAACATGCGGTTCATTTAATAACTTAAGGTACACAAGTTTGTACAAAGACAACTTTTTCACGTTTTTACTTCAAAATATACTTAAACAAATAAACAAACAACACCACACGCAACAACAACATTTATACACAAAATAATTTGAATTGTAATATCAAATAATGTTGCAACTGTTGCCGGCGCTAGTACAGACGAACATAAGGTCCTTATTTTGAGCGATACTATATAGTAAACAGGTTTCAATCCTAACGTTTAGTGAAAATTTTTGTCATGCAAATCGTTGCATGAAAAGTTGAAAATCGCAATACGGTAACTACAAATCCAGAATAATTCATGAATAAAAAACAAAAAAGTATCGTAACATACTTGCGTTTCAAATCCTTTTAAAAGAGTTACTAATTGTCAAAACAGATAGATTTTAAAATAAGCCAAGTCTGCCTTTACGTGACAAACACAAAAAAACGAATTTAGACAGAACTTTTACAGAACTTTTAGTTTAAAAAGCAGAGTTTAGTTTATTTTAGAAAAAGCTTACATTGCTATCGTGTAATTTGCAAAAACATAGTTACCAAAGAAAATACAATGTTCTAGGTGGATGCAAATTGTCGGAACGCCACCTTAAACAAACCGTTTGAACACAGTGCATTTACAGACAATACTGTAAACCGAGCAACAAGAAGCTGTTAAAGATGCAGAGTATCATCATTCAAGCATGGGTCACTGACGGAAAAACTAAACGATTATAGGTACCTAGCCAAATACAAAATACTCATATTGGACTTTCAAGTTCCATCATATAACCGTGATTAGTTTCGCTCTCATCCGAGCTACTACTGGTCGATTCATCAGCCTGGTCATCGCTAGGACTATTGGGGGATTCCAGTGGACTTGTGATTTCGCCAAAAACGGGAGCACTGGGCGCACGCTGCAGAGTTTGGAGGCCTGGATCCAGAGACCAAGGATTGAGGGTTATATTTAGGGCTGCCGGCATTGTGCCGGACTTTTTCATGCTGCGTCTGCTGCGTCTTTTGGTTGATGGAGGGGAAAGTGCTAAACAACAAAATAAAAGGTTGTAGAGGTGAAGGTACGACAGTTAGTCAGTCTTTTTGAGTCGTCGTCAAAAGTTTTGCTTTGCGACTGGTATATTTTATCTTGGTAGCTGACCAGTGACATGATGTACTAATTTTTTTTAGTGACATGATGTACTAATTTTTTTTAAAAACTTGAAATCACTTTTAAAGAGTCACATTTAAGTCTTGACACTTAATTTCAAGCGCAGTTGAATGTGTAAAATACAGATTGGTAATTTACAAGCTAGCAACTTCCAGCCGAAATGCAATTCAATTCAACAGCGTAATCATACGTAGGTATAAAAAATTTTAAAATGAGAATCGAAACTAAGTACAGCTAGTTAGTAGCTAACTTCCCAACAAAAGCTACATATATACCAACAATTTCTCGTGTATTAAATAGGCAGTTATGATGTCCGGACTGAAAACAAATTGAAAAAATGAAGCAAAATAAAATAAATCATTTTGAAAAAATAGCTTTACCACTTTTTTACACTATACCTGTACACTATACCTTACACTATATGCTGTACAACAATTTTACAATATTATTTTTACAACAAAACTTACATTGTGTCAACGTAGCAGCAAATTTATTATGTGGATGAAGACTTCGGCTGAGTTTAATTAGCTTGGACGATTCAACGCCCCAGCTGTCCGAGCAGTTGCGCGGCGAAAAGTCTAGGAAGCTAGCGGTGCTTGCTTCACTGGCGTCTTCGGGTTCAGGGGTCACAGCTCGGCGGCGCCGTCTCCGGCAAAATGTCCGTTTGACCTGCTTACAAATGGTTTGGTTCATGAGTCCGTAGATTATCGGACTAACGGTCAGAACCAGGATGTTTGCGAAGAACGCAGTAAAAGCAAGCTCAGCATAATGTACGCCAAAAAATTCCAAAATTATCCAAGTGCCGTAGATTAGCCAGAATATCTGGAAGGTGCCCAAAAGAGTTAAAATGGTGCGCTTAGCTCGGGAGGGAGTGTTATAGGTCACGATCACCCATGGAAGTTTGTTAAGGAATTTAGCCCGTTTGCGATTGCTCATCAGCGGTTCATGAGCTCGCTCTAGTTTCAAATTCACACTTTGATGCTGTAATTTTGCAGCCCAATAGACGTGCAGATAGGAAATCGACATAATTACTAGTGGGGCTACGTAGATCACAAGAATAACAAAGATAGCATAAATCGGGTGTTCACTCCAGAGTACGCTACAGACGTAAACGTGGGGGTGGTAGGCAAATCGGGACCAGCCCCAGAAAGGAGGGAGACTCAGCATTAGGGATATCAGCCAGCATGTTAGAATGAGAAACACAGACCGAGATGGAGTGACTCTGCCTTCGTACGACACCGGGCGGACTAGCGCGTAGTACCTGAAATAAATAAGTGATAAAATGACTAGTATGAAAAATAATAAAAATAAACCCAAAAAATAATAAAAATAATTAAGTTTTATAGAATAGACTAGAGATGCACGGGAGCAATCGGCAAGAGGGGTGCCCAACCGCCGGTGTCACGGAAAAATGTGTCCGCCGAAAAAAGTGTCCCACCGGGCACGGACACTTTTTTCCGGAAAATTATGTCCCCCTGGACACTTTTTTCCAGAAAAAAGTGTCTCCCTTCTGGTAAATTGTGTCCCAGCCCCGGACACTTTTTTCCGAAAAATATGTCCCCCCGGACACTTTTGTCCGGAAAAAAGTGTCCCCCCGGACTTTTTTTTCTGAAAAATAAGTATTTGCAACTGCAGCCCGGACTGGATACGATATTGAAATCTATTGCGCATTTGGTGATAAATACCAATGGCAGCGATACAAAGGTCAAGCTGGTTCTCGGAAAGAAGCAGGATCTATTTTCGAAAAAGCTCATGATGAGCTTTTTCGATATAATATGATTAATGTTAATTATGTTGATAATGTAATAATGTAATTAATATTACATGATTAATATTAATAATGTTCATTATGAAGCTGTCTTCAGTGTAAAAGAGCTGTGAGAGCTTTTGGTTATTTCACCATAATGTGAATATTTGATAATTGATTTTTATAACACATTTATTTTTACTTGTATATATCATGTAAACATAAACTTTACCAATAATGCATTATATTTTATTTAAATGTCTACAGTATGTACATACATTCTGCTTACCTATTAAACCTGCCATTTGACGAACGCAATGCAATTCAGATTTACAACTACTGTGAGACACAATTTGTATCACAAAATTTTCCGAGGGACACAATTTCCAGAAAGGGGACATATTTTTCCGGAAAAAAAATGTCCGGGGAACACAACTTTCCAGGTCCAGGGGGGACACAATTTTCCAGAAAAAAGCGTGCGGGGGGACACAATTTTCCAGAAAAAAAGTGTCCGGGGGGACAAAATTTTCCAGAAAAAAGCGTCCGGGGAACACAATTTTCCAGAAAAAAGTGTCCGGGGGGACACAATTTTCCAGAAAAAGGTGTCCGGGGGGACACAATTTTCCGGAAAAAAGTGTCCGGAGGTTGGACAAAATTTTCCGTTGGGGGGACACATTTTTCCGGAAAAAAGTTTCCGGGGGGACACATTTTTCCGGCGGACACTTTTTTCCGTGACACCGGCGGAGAGCGGGGTGGTGCTGGTCTTGGTTTGATTTCCGGTGAAAGCCGGAAAAATTTTGCATTTTTTTGATTACTTACTCATTGTTGGGGTTTTAGCTGCAGCCGGAATATTTTTGCAACTTTTTGATTTCTTACTCTCAATTTTGCAACACTTTTTTGGCAGCGGGGTGAGGGTTGAGGGGTGTGGCTGGTGTTTGATGGAGGGTTGCCTGAGAGGGGGTGTGTCACGGATAAAATAAAAGTGTCCCCCCTAAAATTTGTCCCTGGACACTTTTCTCTAGATAAAAGTATCCCCCCGGATACTTTTATCTGGATAAATGTGTCCCCCCGGACACTTTTATCTGGATAAAATTGTCCCCCCTTTGAATAAATGTGTCCCCCCTCCGGGATACATTGATCTGGATAAAAGTGCCCCCCCCCACTAAAATTGCCATTGATGGTTCAAGTTCAGCTTCTGGTTCGACTTCTGCTTCAGCTTCGACTTCTAGTTCAGGTTCCAGCTTCTGGTTCAGGTTCAGGATGCACACATAACAAGCGAAAGTTGAAAATTAACTAGAAGGAATAAGCTAAACCTGAACTAGAAGTTGAAGCTGAACCAGAAGTCAAACCAGAAGCTTAATCTGAACCATCAATGGCAATTTTAGTGGGGGGACACTCTTATTTAGATAAAAGTGTCCGGGGGGACAGTTTTATCCAGAGAAAAGTGTCCGGGGGACACTTTTATCTAGATAAATGTGTCCGGGGGGACACTTTTATCCAGATAAGTGTCCAGGAGGGGGCGACACATTTATCCAAAGGGAGACACTTTTATCCAGATAAAAGTGTCCGGGGGGACACTTTTATCTAGATAGGCTAAAATTGTCCGGGGGAACACTTTTATCCAGATAAGTGTCCGGGGGAACAAATTTTCCCGGGGACACTTTTATCCGAGACATGTGGATACCTACCGTAGGCCCCCCTAAGTGCATCTGTGATTATGACTTTTTTTGTTTTATTACTCAAGTCTACCCTTCGATTGCGGTGTGGATTTCTACAATGAATTCATTCAAACGAAAATCCAGTCTGTACAAAAAATTCAGAACCACTAAAAAACCTTTACAAAAACATGTTGGGTCAGACTAGGATAATGTAAACCTAATAAACTCAATAATATAAAGCTTTCAGAAGCTCACCTATCCAAAGCAATCAGTGCAAACGTTTGATTGGACGATACCAGGGCCAATAACTGTGCAAATGCAATAAAGCTGCACGCGCTGTGACCAAAGGGCCAACCGTCTTCCGCAGCTCCGATAATACTTGTGGGTATTAGGAGAATGCTAAGCACAAAGTTCATACTTGTGAGACTTCCCACGAATACATTTCCACCCCTACGTTGTTGTTTACTTCTGAATACCAGAACGAAAGCAACCAGTCCATTTAGAACAGCCGACACAATCAGGCAAACCTGTAGGGCTAAAAGTTGCACAACTTTCAGGGCCAGCCGATCAACAGGTTTCAAGTTTTTGGGCTGTTGCGACGGATTTGCCCACAAAATGTCCATTTTCGACTAATCAGCAGCGCGGCATTATTTATTTTTAATAGATATCCCCAGTTCTAATAGCAGTCTTAGTGAGTATGTATATTTTGATAGGCGGTCGTTAATTTAAATATTTCAATAGAGCGATTATTACAAATCTGAAACAAAGAATATTGCTTATAGCAGTTTATGTGAATCAAGTTAAATATGTCTTAACAAAGGTGTAATAAAACTGTTCGTTGAAGGTTAAATAAAAGTTAATAAGCTTTTAAGGTAAGTTAATTTAAATAAGTTTAGTTTAAATGACTCCTTCAATTGCAAAAAGAACATGTGCGAGAATACATATTCACTGGTGCATTTACTGCGTATGTAGTTACATTACATAATTAAATTGTCGAACGTTAATTTACAGCTTATGCTAGAATATACTTAATGTCTTCGTTAAGATTCGTTGAATAGGCACAAGTATTTAAAAGCCGCCTAATAGAAAATCTTCCAATATTTACCCAACAAAGCAATGTTTGTCATATAAAGAAAGAATGTGCTTTTATGGTACATTAGCTTTCAGTAGGCTTGTAACGGACAGCTTTGGGGGAAAGGCTAGCAAAGAAATAGGAGTCATTCTCCTAGACGGATTGACAATTCTTTAAGATCACAAAAAGGAAGTAAATAATAAATGATTTTGCCAGTTTATCGCCTAATTCAGCTGGATTAGCTTTTGTCAAAGTTTGTTGTCAGTTTTTCCTTTTCGTTCCGAGCTACCCAGAAGGGCCTAAAAGTAATAAATTTATATGAATCATTAGTCTGTTGGGTTTCGTTAGACTGGGAGGTGTTGGGCTCAAGCGCTATGTATCGATTCTGCACAGAATAGGTTCGAGTTAACTACTCCTAAGTTTCCAATAACTTTTTGGTGAAAAAGCACTGTTGGCGCCTTACAGAATTACAGGTACAGCATTGTTGTGCCTACATTTTGTAGGTATGTATGACTTTCACATAGGATTGCCAACAAATTGCAGATCAGATGACCTGGATAACCAGCTGATGATTTGATGATTCGCAATGTTTTCAAACTTACATAGTTTGCAGATTCTAAATGATGCCTAAAACTACCTACATACATATGCAGCTTGAAGGTATTATTCAATGATTATTAGCTCGAATTCGGGGTTAATAACTCGTGATGCGACAATGTGACGCAGTGCCTTTTTGCGCGGCCGCCTCAGCGGCCGTGCATACTAAATTCAGTTAATGCACTGCAACTGAAAATGCATGTAAATCATGCTCAGTTTCAGTGCATAACAAAAGCCTGTTGTTGTATGCCTGCTGTAGTGTAGCCAGCGCCCAGCGTGTACATACGTTGGTGTGTGTGTGTGTGTACCGTGTCTAGACTACGTAGCGTAATATAAACGAGAATGCAAGGTTTACAATCGAATATTGATTATCGATGCAAATTTTCACAAATACACATGTAATATCATACGTCATGTCACATGTGTAGAGACATAACAGCACAATATTATCGTTGCTAGTGCAGACTGCAGACTATGCTGAGAATAACCCGGAACACTGGTGTTTTTCCTTCACCTTCCATTACTGGGATGAGGCTTTCCGACTGCTTCATTGAGTATTTACACAAGTTGCTCCTGAAAGAGGCAAGGTTCCTTCCCAGAGATGTTTTTAACTACACTATTTCAGTCTTATTTATATCTTGCCCTTTGATTATTTTGTTGAACAGTTGACCTATATATACCTAACCAAGATTTCTCACTCACTAACTAATTTCTTGATTGATTCACTAACTTTCTTCTTAAACTCACATTGCACACTAGTTCAATATGCCATTTCATATGCAAATTAACCAGTCACAGCAGATAATGTTTTGCAAGTCATGTGGAAAATCACACAAAAGGGCGTTGTAATTTTGGCCTTTCAATATAAAATAAAATATAAATAAATAATATCTAAAATGTACACGTTTTAGCTAAGCTTAAAAAATACATACTTTGACATGTACAATGGACAATTTGGACATCCTTCTATTGTGGAGGTACAGTATTTAAACTTGTATGTACATAAATTAACGTTAAACGTAATCGTTAAAGAGAAGGGTAATATTATGAAAGAGACTTGAGCTCCCAAATTAATTCAACATATATGATTCAAGTAAAGCTGAAACTCTGCGTAATGTCTGTATCTGCATTTAGAAAAATTTAGAAGCATGCCGCGCTTAATTTTACCGATATGGTAAAATAATACTGATTGTCATCATATGAAAAGATATAAGCTCGTCAACAAAAGTGCTTGTTTCGATAGGTTTTAGTATCAATTGCTCGCATATTCGCGTACTAGTAGTAGTTTAATTAGTTTAATTCAAGACTAATTCAAATAATTTTTACGCGGCGGCCTCAGCCGCCGCTTATATACTATATTGCAATCGTCTTCTATGATTGCATGTAGTTCTACTGTAAAACAAGAGGCAGGTCATGAAAAAGCACTGTTTGTGTGGGCGTGTGTATGATTCAATGCACGTAGCTAGCTATAATATACATTACGTACTTAACGATGTAAGGCTGTCGATTTGCAAGACAATTTGTGCGAGCGTGTGTCAGACCATACGTAACATGTACGTCCACAGGAAAGTAATCTCATTGAACTGTGTTGAGATGATACCTGTTTGGGCAATGTTTCGTAGATTACATATCAGTGTGTTGGAGCCAAGGGATGTCAGACTTTAGATGGCGTTTCCAGCTGGTGATGTGGCTTGGATCGTATCAACGGATTGGATCGACATTGAAATTCCGTGTCGGCGATCCCGATCGCTAAAAATTTTTATATCTGTATTCAAAAATTTTGAAATTTGGCGCGTTGTATAACTTCACAATCTTTTCTAGCGGTCAATCAAATGCACAAGTATAACTATGTACTAATCCAATTATTCAAATATGGGCTTTTTTAATGGCAAAAGTATATAGTTTATACATCTCCAAGTGAAGGGGAGGTTTCTCATCATTGAAGACACGTACATATATACTGAAATGTTTCTAGACATCTGTGACGTTAATCTTTGCACACAAAAACAATTTCGCAACCATGTTTTGGTAAAGACAAGCGTTAGCGTTTTGCAAATTAACGTATAATTTCCCTCTGAAATTTAGATAGTCATTTATGTAGTTCAGTCGCAGTCAGTGATAAGTTAACCCGTAATTAGGTTTCTTTTCTTCGACCAAACAGGCACCTCATTTCCTCAAAATTTTGTGCCTTTGCCATCAAGCGTTAACCCTCTTACAGAGTTACAGCTCCTGAACAATGGCAACATTTGTGAAAATTAGCGCTAGCATTTGCTGGCTAGTAGCTATGATATGACTGAGGGCAGATTCCTTCACCAAATTAAAAGGTTATTTTTAATCGGACTAAACGGTTAAAAAATTCAGCTTATAATATTCTTTCCGACATCTCCGGATTAAGAAGACTCAACTTTAAGCGCGCTGTTTTTTAGTCGGACTAAACGGATTTTACGGACTAAAAGATTTTACTGATTTTACTAAACGGACTGAACTAATGTTAAGCCTGCATGTTGAGTCCGTTTAGTCCAGTGGTTGTTTATAAATGGAGTCAGACTAAAATTAAGCCGCTGACTTATTTTAAGTAGTTTAGTCTGTTTAACCAGATTTACCATTCCTAAACCTCGGACTTGATTAGCTATAGATGTTGGCTTTAAAATATTTTGGTGCCGCGTTCTATATTCGAAAAATATCCTCAGCACTGTAAGCATGTCGCAACAGTTCTATCCAAATTTAATTTAACTCTACTCACAGAACGTGCTTGTTATGCCAATAGAAGAGCGTGTGCTATCAGACAGCGGTGCATCTTAACGTATTGTCTGGAGCTGTGGCGGCGTACAGGTTTTTTATGAACTGCAAATAATGCAAAACGGCTGATGTCCAAGAAATTGACAGGCAGACAGATAAATATTTTTAAATCGAAATACAAGAGTGAAATACAATTAAAATATAACTGTAAGCATTGTTTAACCTTGCTTTGGAAGATTTAAAAAAAACTAAATTCTCAAAAGATGCGACGCAGCACCAGGGAAAAACCACATAATCCAAAAACCACAAGGTTTTGTGGCTAGCCTTTTACTGAAACAATAATACGAACCAAATGGGACCTCTTTAATCTTTCATGCTCGCCAGATTATTGTAGTAAAGCTTTCAGAGGATAGGGTTGGTTTTATTTTCCGAGGGAGGTAAACTGGAAAAGCTATTAAGTTTTGAAGTTAAGAAAGCCGGTTGATTTTTCCATTTAGAGTAGACTTCCGCTCATGAAGCACAGATCACTAGCCAAGATATTTCCAAGCAAAGCGTCATTTGTCAAACGCTTGACAACTAAATTACGGTGGATAGCAGAATATACATTTTCGATTAAAAGCATTCTCAAAAAATCCTACTTGAGGTTGAGGTCACGATAGAGGCTTAGTTTTTCATGATTCTTTGCCGATTTCAGTAGCGGCTCCAAGGTAAATTTATGCTTTTAGACATATTCAACATTTGATGATATGACTATCAGTAATATTAAGAGTCCAATTTGGCTCAAATCTGGGGTAAAAGATAGTATTATTGTATGTACGCAATGCACAATATTTAATTTTTAAAAGTAAAAGCCGACGATACTAATGCGTTGAGCACTGAGAGACAGACTTCGCAAAAACAAAAAACAAAATTAAATTTTGTGAAAAGGTCCGTAAATTGTTTAAAAACGAAAAACGTAGAGGTGCACAGAGGCTACATTTTGATTTATAAATCCTAAATGTAGCACAGCATAGAGTTCGCAACGGGTCGAAGTTTTTCGACACGACCCGACCCGACCCGAACCAACCCGACTTTTCGTTAAGCTGCTTTACAAACTCTCAAATACAAAATTTTCTTGTAAATTTTTTGTTATTAATTTTTCGCGATATTATGTAAGTGATTGATAGGCTCCGCAAATCTCCAGTCTGGTAGTCATTCTGGCTACTGGTACGAGTCTATTTGCCTACGAAAATGGTCAAAACGGCAAAATTTAACGTCAAAATCGAGGATTTATACCCAAAAGTTTTGACCCGAACTGACCCGCTCAACCCGCGGGTTGGGAAATCTCAACCCGACCCGACCAAGCCCAACCCAACCCAACCCAACCCGACCCGGACCGACCCGATTGCGAACTCTAAACAGAAAGACGAATAGTTAGTTACCTCTTGACGAAGATTCATTGAAGCGCAGTATTGCACATATTCAGCGCAGTATTCATGTCCACACATGATTTGAAATTGCGTCAAGGAATTTTGATACATTATTCCCGAAAATTTATTATTTTCATCATTAGTTTGAAAATCGCTTCCAATTTCTTTAGTACAGCCTTAAAATTGAGAATTCTCACCCAATTCCCCTGAAATATGTAAGGCTTTTATATCCACAAAACACCAAAAAAGGTGCTCAGCTCGATGTTTTATTTTTACCTTAATTAGGTAACAAAAATAAATAAAAAATAAAAAAAAATTACTCGCAGCAATGGACTCACTTTAGCAACGTTAGCCTGGTTCACACGATGGAGAAAAAACGTGGGGTGCCCCTTTGGACATATCATAGGGTGCCACGTCACGTGCAGACTTTCAACGTTTTTCAACATCGGGTAAAACAGGCTTTACTTAAGCTGAAAACACTGCTTAGGAACTCTAAAAAACAGCAGGAATAAAAAACAATAGGTTTCCCCACACACATGCACCTGTTAGATTTTGATCAATTTGAATAGAGTCCTTGTTTTCGAGCACAAATCGCTAGAGCGTCAATCCAATGTTGTTGTTGACTCAAGCGTTATAAAAACAACCAAAAAATAATTGATATCCAAGGGAACTGTTTCAACTCAATCAGTGATTATTGCCAACAGTTGAAGTTTACAAACATGTGTAATACACAGTCCCGAATTTTTTAAATATATAGTTGATACGAAATATATAATATATATAATATTGTATATAACATATCATATGTAATTAATATTTAATTAAAATTCAATTAAGCAATTATATGTAATTGAATAAAAATGGTTCATTCAGATGTGTGCATCGAATACATATGTGCAATAAAGGTCCAGCTTTGTCCATTACATAACTTTACTTATGTGCCAAAATTCGTTCAAAAGTTTAAATTACACCGACTTCATTTCACATTAAAGCAACTTTGTAGTTTATTCATGTTTTAGACTCTGCTTTTCAGCAACGATGGTGTAGTTGGTTAGCTCGAAGTTTTTTCTGTGGACAAAATAGGTCCTATGTTCGATTCCGGGCCGATGTGAATTTTTTACTATTTTTTTGTATTTGACAAAGATTGATCAACATATGTACCAACCAATGGAATAGCTCGAAAACTATTTTAGGTACATAGGATGTAAGCTTTCACCCAGGACACTCGTAACAGATACCTAAGCATTGAACAGTTGAAAGGTACTGTTGCAGATCAGAAAAACATATAGCGCTTAATAAGACTTTATCAAACTGCTGCAACTAAAACTCCTTACATCGTGTGGGCTTCTGTTAATTAGTTTGACTATCGCAGTAGAAGGTTTCAGCAAATCTGCCTCGAATTGGCTTTAGACTCTGACTAAATTTTGTCCTTCACTCTACTGCAGTAATTCAAATCTATGAAACTCTTCAAAAAACAAACCAACGGTAATTAAATAAACGCAAAAAGGATTGCTTGTTATTATAATGCACAATTTTATGGTTAAAAAGCTCCAGAATAACAAAATTGCACAGAGGTTTTTAGGTTTAAAAAAGCCGTAACCTCAGAAATTGAGTCCATCACCCAAACTTATATAAAGGCCCTGTCGAATTTAGGAAATTAAATTTGGGCTAAAGCGTATTTAGAGGCAGCCGTTAGACTTTTACGGCCCTTATTGCCAAAAGACTCTCAGCAATTAGGTCGGATGGGCAGGAGCATTAAACCTCAGTTTAATGATAGATGCAAAAACACTGCTTTCATATCGGTTGGTGAAATTTTGAGCCTTCTGCCAGGTGCTGCTCCTATTGCAGTAACTCGATAAAAAATTTCACCAATTGGCGAATTTTTAGTTTCAGCAGAATATTGTCGCCTAATATGGAGTGACATACATATTGCTAAATCGGTTTTAAGTCAAACGGGCGAAGGGGCAGGAAAAATTAAAGCGCGCACTGAAAGTTAACGAAAATGCTTTGATGTTAGCAGTTGGCCCATTTTCAGCGTTTCTCCTACACTAAGGAAAGTTATGGCCGACGACAGAAATAGGCAATAAACTGGTGCAAACCGCTTGTTTGGCAAGTAATTGTAACTGGTTAATGGCTAATTAATTATAGTAAGCGTGAAGCAATTCATTATGTTTGCACTGAACAAGCTTTTAAACAATTTTCTGATCGCGTTTTATTTTTAAATTTACGTCATTATATACTTATTATCTGTAACCATTTTAGTATCAATTGAACACAAAACTGCAGACACATTGGGATTTTGCACTTCTACTAGTGCTTTTATACCACCAACAATTCTAAGATCACTAATTAAACTGTCACCTACAGATAAACTCAACTTCAGATACTAAGTTATCTTTTGAATTTAACTTCTATGACGACACTGTATAGGATAATTGTAATCACGCGTTATTCTGGCTAGTTCTCACTAGTCAATACCAGTACAGTTTCGAAATTTGCACTCCACAGGAAAAACATCATTAATAAAATTGTTTTCCACTTATCAAACCTTCACATACCTATTTTTCTCAGATTTGTTTTCTTATGTAAAAGGTAATATGAAAAAGAGGACCAAGAGATTTTGGAAGTCATATTAAACCATGCTTGAAGACCCGATCAGATAGAACGCTTAGCTATTGTTAGTGTAAATAATAGAGTTCAGGATCACACATGTGCAGCTGAGAGAGTCTGGGGGGAGTCGTCGACCGGTCGGTGGGGTGCGGAGCAACTTTTCCGGCCGTTTTTGCTTCGTGAGCCACCAATTTTTGCTCCTGAGCCGCCGATTTTTGCTTCGTGAGCTACTTTCAAAACATTCTGGCGGAACGGACCTGTCTGGGGGGAGTGAGGTCGTGTTGAGGAGGTGCAATCCTCCCACGCCCCTGTATGGTGAGGATATAGTACAGATTCTGGTAGGAATCTGTGGCCAGGCCGCTTTTGGCTTTTAATCTGCCGTAAAAAACTACTGTAGTCCATGTAGATAGAAGTGGCGTTATATAGGCGATAGACTAGTTAAAAGAAGTGGCAGTAGAAAGAAGTTGTCTAAACCTGCAAAACATTTACCGCAAATCCGCACTACCCAGCCGCCCAATAGAAAGACTGTCATATTTGACTCATTATGTGCTTTTGGTGTTATTGCTGCTGGTAGCAAATATAGTGTACGCGCTGTGGCTGAAGTCGTCGTTTCGGTATCTTTTTTGTATTTTTTTTTTTTTTTTTTTTTGTTTTTTTTTTTTTTTTTTTTTATGTGTGTGTTTTTTTTTTTTTTTGTTGTTTTTTTTTGTGGCTTGTTTTTCTTTTTTTTTTTTTTTGGCTTTGTTTTTTTGTTCTTTTTGGTTCGGTTTGTGGGTTCTTTTTCGGCGGCTTGCGCGGCGGGTTTTTTTATGATTCCCGTTTGTTTTTGTTTTTGTTTTGCTGCTGTGATTGTGTCGCCTGTGCTGAGTCGTGTAAACATTTTTATAAATACAAATTAACTAAGGGAAGTAGGGATGTCTGTTGGTTGTTCGATGGGGAAGAAGGAGATGTGTGTGAAAATACATGAGTAGTGGTGTGAGGTGGTCATGCGAGGAGAAATTTGCTGGTGGTGAGGTAACAGAGAAAGAGGAGGAGGGAAGGGGGAAAGGGGTGTGTTGTGTAATGGTTTTCGGGGCCAAAAATTTATTTGTGTTATATGTTTTTTTTATATAATTTATATTTATATGTGTTAACGGCAGCATGCCCACCGCGGACTTAAGTAATACTTGGATTAATGTAAATTCACACTCTTTGCTAACACAAATGCTACACAACAAAAAGAAAAGACATAGCAGGCCATGCCTTAAGAATAATTTACTCAACATATGCAATCTACATATGTATATGAAACCATGTATGTAGCTGTAGCTGAACGTTTACACGGGTGTCATCACATATTAATGAATAACAGAAAGCTGACGCTGAGCTATTAGAAAATATCTTATGCCTTGTCTTGGCAGTATGGGCAAGATTTATAATAGGAAGAGTATGACAGCCACAAAACCCTGGACAGCGGACTTGACAAAAGATGAACCCGTCATGCCCAGCGATAACAGATAAAAATAGCTTTGAATTGGTGATAGCTTGAAAAGGTGTTTTTTATTTACGTCCAAAAACTTGTCATAATCGGAAAATGATGTTACAGTTACATTGTTTCATGGATAGCTAGCACTGTTACGTCTTGCAAAATGATACAACTTTCTATTTTCGACACTATTTGGCGCCTGTTTCGTCACTAAAATGTAGAAAACATAGGATATCAAAATGCTTGCATTAGTAAAAATGTCGGTTTTGGCTGCCAAAAACTAGTTGATTCCCACAACCAAACGAAAAGTTCAACAACAAAAAGTCAAAAAAAGTTCAACCAAACTACACGTTATAAGATATCAAACGAAGACTAATTCACTGCTGAACAGCCTAAAAACGTGACTGAAAACATTTTACTGCTCAAAGTCGATTATTCGAAGCGCAACCTTAAAGTATGTACATAAGTAAGCTTTAAGTAAGGGCTGTTAAGTAAGCGCTTTAAATCGAAACAATATGATATATATATATATATATATATATATATATATATATATATATATATAGCGCTTTCCATTTTTCCTACTAAAAGTCCCGCTAAGTTGATCAAAGGGTTTTAAGACATTGATCTAAATCTAAACCAGTTCTAAGCAGTTGATACTTGGTTGGATCGAATCCAGTAATATGTAATGATGTAAATTACCATTTCACTGTACTCTGATAACGCAGTGTGCCGTGTACGCTATATACTAAATAAAATAATTTCATTTCTGTACATATCATTCTCATTATACAACCGACGCAAACAACAGCATTTGTGCAATAGACTATTAGATTCCAGAAAACGGAGATAACTGAAGTATGTAGGTGGCGAAATGAATTATCAAGGCTAAAAATAACCCAAAAAGCTGATGGTTAATCTGCTTAATTTCTGTTTGTAATTTGTGTTTGATCAGCTGACGAAAACAGAAACGTACATAATTGTTGGCTTCACCCGTGTGAACGTCAACAGTTCGGTTGTGTTCGACACGACAACACATCAAGCTATATTACAATCAAATTTGTGTCTGACATCGACCGATTAGAGTCAATTTTCTAGGTGCATAAACGCCAGTAGAAAATATGTTTTTGCCGAAATGCAGTAATGGCGTTTAGTGTTACAAAAATTTTGTCTGCATTGGCAGATCCAAACAAAGCATTTTGTTTAAA
Source organism: Trissonchulus sp. WLG1_4 (assembly GCA_030248245.1). Taxonomy (NCBI): domain Eukaryota; kingdom Metazoa; phylum Nematoda; class Enoplea; order Enoplida; family Ironidae; genus Trissonchulus; species Trissonchulus sp. WLG1_4. Next base: position 7,483 of record JASANF010001195.1, on the reverse strand, counting down.
AGCTAGAATATTTTTGTATGTTTGCCCATAAAGTGGTCGAGTACAGGGTGGTTCCCAGATTCACCTCTTCCTTGTTTTAAAGCTATTACCAGGCTACGAGTATAGCTCCAAAACAAGGGCATCCTAACTACCTACGGTGTGTGGGTGTAGTGTAAAATTTTTAAAAATTAAATTTAGGGCAGAGTTTGGGCCTCACATACCAATCCCGAAGGGTACAGTTGTGAGTACCCCGAAAATATTTTTGTAGGGTGTATTCATAATGTTCATAAACGAATGTTCATTTATTGCCCATGTTTGTGAACTGCAATATTAAAATTAAAACTATATAAATTATTTAAAATAAATTTGAAAAGCTTCCACAATATAGCATCAGTCAAAGAAAGTTTACAAAAGTCTGACCAAAAAATGTGCGTGGCGAACTTCAGAGTTTTACTGAGCCTAAACGGTTGGTAGCACATTTTGAAGGTTGATCACATGGCAGCCATACCGTGAGTCCGTGACACGGTTATTAATGACACGGTTATGACACAACAATGTAAGCGAGTGACCAATCCGGCATCAGTCCAAGGCTACCTTTTTATCTGAGCGTTTTTATATTCATGAAAAAAGTGTAAAATAATTGCGGAAGCCGGGATTAACAAACAACCGGATTTGATTTTTATGAATACAATAAGGATAAGCCCGGCTTTTTATCCCAGCTTTTATGAATACCGATAAGTCTGAAGTAAAAGCAGAGCTTGGTTTTATTAATACGAAAAGCCAGGATTTTAGGCCCGGCTTGGCGCAAGTGTGGATAGTAAGCCAGGCTTACACTTTTCAGAATACCAGTGCAGTAGCGGACAAGCGCGCGATTTTTGTCAGATGCTGACTTTGTTGACTATTGCTGTGGACACTCTTGGTTAGAAAATAGCTTAAGTCGTATAGTTGATGATATGTTTATTACATATGTATGTTGCCTTCTAAAAACCTCAAGTGCCGCGTTTTATATTCGTAGAATATCCTCAGCACAGCAAGCATGTCGTACCGTAATCTGTCAAAAATAAGTTAAACCTTAGTCGCAAAACGTCTTGTTTGAAACAAGACTCAAAACTGTCTACTATCACGTTTCAATCACTGACAAAATCCGAAGTTAAGACTAGCTACTCCATTGGCTTACAGTTCAGTAAGCCAACGCGGTAGCTAGTCTTTACTGTTATTTTAATAATTAATATTAATATTAAAAGTCTGTATTTAAAATACTTTTAATATTAATATTTTTATTAATATTAAATTAAAAATAATTTGAGAATTTTATTTATATTAATATTAAATTAAAAATATTTCAGGAACTGTAATTATATTAATATTAAATTAAAAATAAATTGAGAATTTTATTTATATTAATATTAAATTAAAAATATTTTAACAATTGTATTTATATTAATATTAAATTAAAAATAAATTGGCCGTATTAATATTAAAAAGCACTTTATTTTTAATATTCTTTTTAATAACGGCTGGGCATATACAAGACAAGTATATGCCTATGCAGAAACTGACACGCTGCATTTATATTAATATTAAAAATGCATTTTATACAATTTTAATATTATTTTAAATACAGCGTAGCTCGTGTGTTCGCTTTTCAACCCGAACCCCAGCCTGTGAAGTCACATTGGCATGGATATTATTATTATTATTGTGTTAAGTAAGGGGCCCACTCCTTTGGGGGGGAGCTACCTGTAAAAGTGAAAATTTTAGGTTCTCCGATTCGCTTCAAATTTGCACACAATGTAGCACCAGGGAAGGCGCATCGCAGATGTAACAAACTGGAAACAATGCTTTTGCCAATTTTTTGATTGGGGCTTCCAAAAAATCAACTTTACTTGTAAATCATAGGTGCAAAATAACAGTTTTTGTGGTTGCAAAGCGTCCCTTTACCCGAAATTTTTGTCAATACTGACGATGTTGATTTTTGCATGATTCGATAGCCCAATGTCATGTCTCAACCTCTATGATCCATTTATTTAAATTTTTGTCCATGGCCTGAGCAGTGATGCCAAATGCAAAATCACTCAAATTTGGCGGCCCCAAAAAACGTCGTTTTTTCACATTTTGGCCTCAATTATAGAATTGAAAATGCATATAAAAAATCCGGATCATACGATTTTGCACATACATTCTGCCTGATTGGCTTGATGAGGTTTGTGTTAAAACTGTCCAACTAAGGGCTACAATTAGGCTTTTTTTGCCTATATAAATACACTGACAAACGCAAACCTCAAGAACACCGATTGCGTGAAGGTGGTCACATTTGACAGCATGGACTAAACCGCCCATAAAAATATCAGGATATTAGTTTTAACTTTATCCTTTTCTAACTTTAAAATTAACTGTTTAAGTCTCATCCCCCCTGAATTTCCCTACTGACACCCCCCCCCATACGAGCATATCACATAAAAAATTTTTTGGTCATTTTTGAGCAAATTTCGTCAAGAAAAATAGATTTTCACAGAAATGCCTTCACAAGCCAGTGCATTTACACGTATGTAATGAATTTGAAAGGCTGAAAAACACTAGACGTTGTGTTTTACTGAAACGTAGTTAAAAATTTTTGGTGTTTTATTGAGTGTGGTAGAATTTTTTTGTGAACTAACGCAATACTTTCTGCATGAGACAGAAATATAGTGCGTGTGAATACAAACGCAAATTTTCGGCTTGCGATTTTAAAAAATTGGCTGAACGAAAAAAGTTAAAATTTGGCACATAAATGCACCTTGTCATCTTCGAGCGGTCGCAAAATTTGATTTTTGGCAAATCGATAGTACATATCGATAATATCTACATACATATCGATACATAATCGATGTATCTAAAAAATTCAGCCAAATTTATGTTTTTCAAAAATCGCGATTTTAGTGTTTTTCGATATATCAATCATAATCATCAAAAATGACTTTTTGCGACCGCTCGATCACATTGAGGCAAGCAAAATGAGCTATTGATTGTGCAACAGCTTTTTACTTGCGAAGAGAAATCGCAAGCCGAAATTCCACTCACGTTTGGTCTACAGTGAATGCTAATTTGTATCAATCAACTTCATTTTTTGTATTTAGGCATACTTTTACACCAGCTTGCCATTGTGTATCTAAAATTGGCCCCAAACTGCCGTTTTTTGAAAAGTCACATTTCAGGAGCGCCACCTTAAGGTAAAGTTAAATTTAAAAACAAGGTTAACGTCGACGGTTGAGGTTAAAAATTTGCACAACACTAACTTTAGCTGCGAAACAAGATAAAGCACTTTTCAGGACCGAATTTTAAGGGTAATCTTAGCGGATTAAATGCAGTTGGGGGGGGGAATAGTGGACCTTTTTTTTGAGTAGAGCACCTTGGGCTTGGGGGAAGCATTTTTGCTTCAAGAACCCCTATTGCATTTTTTTGGATTTTCTGAGATACGACCCCCCGAAATCTGAACTCTCAGTGAGGGACGTTTTCGCAATTTTTTTCCGAAGCTCATGTTTTCTCCGTTGTAATCGTGTCAAAATGGTGTCAAATTATTGGTTACAATTTTTTAGAGTCAAAACAAAGGCTCTCCGGATTCCTGCCGAAAAATTGGCCAAATTCGCCAGAAACCTCCAATTTTTGACCAAATTCAAAATTGGCCTTAATTTAGGCTAGGGCTTATATAGGCTTGGGGCTTAGACTTAGTATGGGGCTTAGGCTTAGGCTTAGTAGCAGGCTTAGGCTTAGGCAATAAAAAATCAAAATTTTTAGAAAAAATTCTGCCAGCTTAGCCTAGAGAATCCAGGTTAAATGCAGTTGGGGGGAAAAACAGTGGACCTATTTTTTGAGTAGAGCACCTTGGGGGAAGCATTTTTGCTTCAAGAACCCCTATTTCATTTTTTGGATTTACTGAGATACGACCTCCCAAAATCTGAACCCTCAGAGGGACGTTTTCGCAATTTTTTTTCCGAAGGCCTTGTATTTTCCGTTCTAATCGTGTCTAAATGGTCTCAGATTATTGTTTGCAACAAAGGCTCTTTGACCGGGTTCCTGCCGAAAAATTGGCCAAATTCGCCAGAAACGTCCAATTTGTGGCCAAATTCAAACTTGGCATTAATTTAGGCTTGGGCTTAGGCTTAGTAGGGGCCATGGGGCTTAGGCTTAGGCTTAGTATCAGGCTTAGGCTTAGGCTTAGGTTCAGGCTAAAGCTTAGGCTCAGGCTTAGGCAATAAAAAAACGAAATTTTCAGAAAAAATCCTGCCAACTTAGCCTAGACGATGCCTTAAAACATCATAGCACACTCAAAACTATCCGAAAAGTAAGATTATATATAGCCATTTTTGGCTTCGAACTTTGGCCTACATTCACTTCCAAAAACACTGAAAATGCTATATTCAAGGGCTCTACTCCAAAAAAAAGGTCCACTATCCCCCCCCCCCACCCAACTGCACTTGATCCGAGAATTCTGCCAACTAAGCCTAGACGACAGGGTTGGCAAGTCTCGGGTTTGCAACCGAGACCGAGACCGAGACCAGGCTACCGAGACCACCCAAACGAGACCTACGAGACCGAGACCAGCCCTTGGGGGACCTTTTTTCCAAGTTTAAATTTCAAAATTTTTTGAGATACTTTGAATTATGAAAAATTTGTAATTAAATTACAAAAAAATGACCCTTAGGTTATGAGGTATGAGTGTATGACTTGCGAAGTTGCGAGAAACTCAACATTATCAAAAAAAATCTTCGTAACTTTAGTAAGTTTTGAAAACTTTAAGTCTCATCTGAAACACCGAGACCACCATACATGTACACGGGGTCTCGGTTTGGGGGGGGCTTGTGCCTAAATTTTCGACATTTTAGGGGGGGCTTGTCCCGATATTTTGTCCCAAAAACGCGAAAATTTCCAATTTTTGCCTAAAAATGGGAAATTTTGCGAAATTCCGCAATTTTTAGCGATTTTTTCGTTTTTTGGTCATTTTTGAAGCATTTTACGGCGATCTGAAGCGATTTTGGGGTTTCAGAGAGGGGGGCTTGTCCCGACTGGTCAAATCTGAGGGGGGGGCTTGTCCCGGAATTTCAAATCTGGGGGGGGGCTGGCCCCCCCCCCCCGCCCCCCCCCCCATGTACATCTGTGGAGACCACCCTATGGCAGGTCTCGGTTTTCCTACGGAGACCGAGACCGAGACCAAGACCAGCCGAGTCTCGGGTTTTTTACGAGACCGAGACCGAGACTGCCAACCCTGCTAGACGATGCCTTAGAACATCATAACGCACTCAAAACTATCCAAAAACAAATATTACAGTCATTTTCGAACTTTGGCCTACGTTCAGTTCCAAAAGCACTGAAAATGCAAATTTCAAGGGGTCATAGCTATAGCTCAGAAAATCCAAATTTGTGGATAGGGGTTCTATTACAGAAAATGCTTCCCTCAAGGTGCTCTACTCCAAAAAATAGGTTCACTATTCCCCCCCCCCCCCCAACTGCACTTGATCCATCTTAGCTGTCACATTGGCTTTTAGCATTGTTTGAGAATACGACTTTACCTTCACCTTACCTGTGGGTAAAGTTGACTAACTTTACCTGCAGGTAATTTTGAGAATGCGGCCCCTGCGGTTAGGGAACGGCAAGTCGGATTAAACGGACTAAGCGAGTTAAAATAGTCAGCTGCTTAATTTTAGTCCTACCCCTTTTAAAAAATACCACTGTACTAAACGGATTTAACATGCACGCTTAACATTAGTGTGCATAGTTAAGTCGTTTAGTCCGATTAAAACGCAGCTCGCTACAAGTTAAGTCCGTTTAATCCGGGCCCCGTATTCTCAAAATTACGCAGTTAAAGTTAGGTTAACTTTGCCGACAGGTCAGTTGAAGGTAAAGTTAAAATTGAAAACAAGGTTAACAATACATCGACCGCAGGGTTGGCAAGTCACGGGTTTGCAACCGAGACCGAGACCAGGCAACCGAGACCACCCAAACGAGACCTACGAGACCGAGACCAGCCCTTGGGGGACCTTTTTTCAAGTTTCAATTTTAAAAATTAATAGTTTTAAATATGAAAAATTTGTGATCAAATTACAAAAAAGTGACCATTGGGTTAGGTTGTATGCGTGTATGACTTGCGATGCTGCGAGAAACTTAACATTGTAAGCAACAGGATCCGGATGCATGAGAGTAATTGATTGACAACCGGAGGATAGGATTATTTGCCCGCTATTCTGTCAACTTTTGGTGTGTTTTAAGTTTCGCACATTTCTTCGTTCTTCGCCATACCATAGGGTGTTTTATAGTGCACTGCAGTATTGCACATATATATATTATATAGATTGGCACATTGGCAGTCTAACTCAGGTGTCAGCGTCGAATCGTCCGTGCTGGAGCAGTGGTGCTACTATCAGAAATTCTGATAGAAACACCATCACGGACCAGAAAAGTTTCTCCCGCTGACACAGTTATGTGGGGGACACATATGGTTTCATGCCCAACCACTCCATAGCCCAAAAAGCATTAATTGTGCCTAGGGTGTTTCAGATCATACGTGGGCAAGGTGGTTAAAATGAACCCGGGAAAACTAACAAATTCTTGCGCGGTCCCTTCACCCCAGGCGAAAAAGTCCATTGCATAATGTACATAGTTAGTAGTCATTTAATTTAAATAAATTCACTGTCAGTGGCCCAGCCAGAAACGTTTCAGGGGGGACGACTTGGTGAGTTTTTGTGATAGATCGGTTAAAATGCCCTTTTTAGTAATTTTAACATTTAAATTCAATAAATTCACATTCACAACCCAAGATCACCGGGTCACAGGCTGCAGGGGTCTGGGGGCAGCTGCCCCCGGAGATTTTTTTCAATTTTTAGGCCGAATTTGGTTAACTGGAGACGTATCAAAATTTTTCCGAAAGTAAGAAAAAAAGATGGGCACGTCACATCGGACAGTATATATATTCCAGAAGTAAATTCATCATAATGTACTCTTGTAGAAATGCATAAGCTTTGATGTTGATGAAAACTAATAACAACGAATAGTAAACCCGAGTTGCAGAGGTCTGGGGGCGGCAACCCCCAGAAAAAGATTGGAGATTATTTTAATTTTTAGGCCGAATTTGGTCAACTGGAGACGTATTAGAAATTTTTTCCGACCAGAAAATTATAACAATAAATGGCAACTTTACATCAGACATTGTATTACACATGAACACAGCATGATGTACTTGTGCATACATACCTTAGGGTTTGATGCAAGATGATAACAAGGAATAGTAAGCCATAGAGTTGCAGGGGTATGCGGGCGCAGTCCCCAGAAAAATATTGAGAATTTTTGCTTTTTAAGCCAAATTTGGTCAATTGGAGACGTATCGGAAATTTTTTTCGGCCGGGTAATAAAAACCAAAAGGGGTACCGCGCAATCAATCTAGAGTTAGACTGCGCAGTCATTAGGAATGCGCAGTCAAGTAAGAGTTGGACTGCGCGGACTATTTGTAATTTTGGACTGTGCGGACTATTTG
>JASANF010001192.1:0-17766 GCA_030248245.1 Trissonchulus sp. WLG1_4 | reverse complement strand
GGTTTGTGATATAATTAATAGAAGGGCCTGCATGTTATTTTGTAATATTTTTCACTAAAACACTAAACTAAAACACTAGATGGAAAACACTAAAAATTCTTGAAAACCCTCGAAAAATCCGAAAAAACCCTAGAAAAACACTAGAAAAATCCTACAGAAATTCTAGAAAAACCCTGGAAAAATCCTAGAAAAATCCTAGAAAAACCCTAGAAAAACCCTAAAAAATTCATAGAAAAATCCTAGAAAAACCCTAGAAAAATCCAAGAAAAATCCTGAAAAAACCCTAAAGAAACCCTAGAAAATTCCTAGAAAAATCCTAGAAAAACCCTCGAAAAATCATAGAAAAACCCTAGAAAAACTCTAAAAAAACCCTAGAAAAACCCTAGAAAAACCATACAAAATCCTACAGAAACTCTAAAAAAACCTTGAAGAACTCTAGAAAAACCCTAGAAAAACCCCAGTAAAATCCTAAAAAAATTCTAAAAGTTTTTAGAAAAGAAAGTCCCTAAAAAAATCGTAGAAAAACTCTAAATAAACCCTGGAAAAATTCCAAAAAAATCTTAGTAAAACTCTAGAAAAACCGTAGAAAATAACTACTACTACAGTAGTGTTTAGCCAGCCTACGGTCCTATACAGTCATTCTAGCATAGAACAGTTACGAATAGAGACAGTTGATTACACCTCTACATGATGTGGTGTGGTCGTGGTGGGCCGGGAAAGGAAAGGCTCAGTCTTAGCTTAGTCTTAGCATCAAATAAAAAGACACTTGCTACTGTGCAATCATATTATATAAAGCTGCACTTTTAAACCAAAATTAACTGTCAGTGCCAGGTTGATGGTGAGCATCAGTGACGTTTTCAAGTTGTATTTATAGTATTCGAATTCATTAAAAATTGCTACTTAATGACTGAAAATAGCTATTTTTCCAGGACAGTGTACTTATTTTATTGCCTACGCAAAACTTAACTATTAATACTAGCGCGGACGGTTTGTGATATAATTAATAGAAGGGCCTGCATGTTATTTTGTAATATTTTTCACTAAAACACTAAACTAAAACACTAGATGGAAAACACTAAAAATTCTTGAAAACCCTCGAAAAATCCGAAAAAACCTTAGAAAAACACTAGAAAAATCCTACAGAAATTCTAGAAAAACCCTGGAAAAATCCTAGAAAAATCCTAGAAAAACCCTAGAAAAACCCTAAAAAATTCATAGAAAAATCCTAGAAAAACCCTAGAAAAATCCAAGAAAAATCCTGAAAAAACCCTAAAGAAACCCTAGAAAATTCCTAGAAAAATCCCAGAAAAACCCTCGAAAAGTCATAGAAAAACCCTAGAAAAACTCTAAAAAAACCCTAGAAAAACCCTAGAAAAACCATACAAAATCCTACAGAAACTCTAAAAAAACCTTGAACTCTAGAAAAACCCTAGAAAAACACCAGTAAAATCCTAAAAAAATTCTAGAAGTTTTTAGAAAAGAAAGTCCCTAAAAAAATCGTAGAAAAACTCTAAATAAACCCTGGAAAAATCCCAAAAAAATCTTAGTAAAACTCTAGAAAAACCGTAGAAAATAACTACTACTACTACAGTAGTGTTTAGCCAGCCTACGGTCCTATACAGTCATTCTAGCATAGAACAGTTACGAATAGAGACAGTTGATTACACCTCTACATGATGTGGTGTGGTCGTGGTGGGCCGGGAAAGGAAAGGCTCAGTCTTAGCTTAGTCTTAGCATCAAATAAAAAGACACTTGCTACTGTGCAATCATATTATATAAAGCTGCACTTTTAAACCAAAATTGACTGTCAGTGCCAGGTTGATGGTGAGCATCAGTGACGTTTTCAAGTTGTATTTATAGTATTCGAATTCATTAAAAATTGCTACTTAATGACTGAAAATAGCTATTTTTCCAGGACAGTGTACTTATTTTATTGCCTACGCAAAACTTAACTATTAATACTAGCGCGGACGGTTTGTGATATAATTAATAGAAGGGCCTGCATGTTATTTTGTAATATTTTTCACTAAAACACTAAACTAAAACACTAGATGGAAAACACTAAAAATTCTTGAAAACCCTCGAAAAATCCGAAAAAACCTTAGAAAAACACTAGAAAAATCCTACAGAAATTCTAGACAAACCCTGGAAAAATCCTAGAAAAATCCTAGAAAAACCCTAGAAAAACCCTAAAAAATTCATAGAAAAATCCTAGAAAAACCCTAGAAAAATCCAAGAAAAGTCCTGAAAAAACCCTAAAGAAACCCTAGAAAATTCCTAGAAAAATCCCAGAAAAACCCTCGAAAAACTCTAAAAAAACCCTAGAAAAACCCTAGAAAAACCATACAAAATCCTACAGAAACTCTAAAAAAACCTTGAACTCTAGAAAAACCCTAGAAAAACACCAGTAAAATCCTAAAAAAATTCTAGAAGTTTTTAGAAAAGAAAGTCCCTAAAAAAATCGTAGAAAAACTCTAAATAAACCCTGGAAAAATCCCAAAAAAATCTTAGTAAAACTCTAGAAAAACCGTAGAAAATAACTACTACTACAGTAGTGTTTAGCCAGCCTACGGTCCTATACAGTCATTCTAGCATAGAACAGTTACGAATAGAGACAGTTGATTACACCTCTACGTAGTGTGGTCATGGTGGGCCGGAAAGGAAAGGCTTAGTCTTAGCTTAGTCTTAGCATCAAATAAAAAGACACTTTCTACTGTGCAATCATATATAAAGCTGCACTTTTAAACCAAAATTGACTGTCAGTGCCAGCTTGATGGTGAGCATCAGTGACGTTTTCAAGTTGTATTTATAGTATTCGAATTCATTAAAGATTGCTACTTAATGACTGAAAATAGCTATTTTTCCAGGACAGTGTACTTATTTTATTGCCTACGCAAAACTTAACTATTAATACTAGCGCGGACGGTTTGTGATATAATTAATAGAAGGGCCTGCATGTTATTTTGTAATATTTTTCACTAAAACACTAAACTAAAACACTAGATGGAAAACACTAAAAATTCTTGAAAACCCTCGAAAAATCCGAAAAAACCCTAGAAAAACACTAGAAAAATCCTACAGAAATTCTAGAAAAACCCTGGAAAAATCCTAGAAAAATCCTAGAAAAACCCTAGAAAAACCCTAAAAAATTCATAGAAAAATCCTAGAAAAACCCTAGAAAAATCCAAGAAAAATCCTGAAAAAACCCTAAAGAAACCCTACAAAATTCCTAGAAAAATCCCAGAAAAACCCTCAAAAAGTCATAGAAAAACCCTAGAAAAACTCTAAAAAACCCTAGAAAAACCCTAGAAAAACCATACAAAATCCTACAGAAACTCTAAAAAAACCTTGAACTCTAGAAAAACCCTAGAAAAACACCAGTAAAATCCTAAAAAAATTCTAGAAGTTTTTAGAAAAGAAAGTCCCTAAAAAATCGTAGAAAAACTCTAAATAAACCCTGGAAAAATCCCAAAAAAATCTTAGTAAAACTCTAGAAAAACCGTAGAAAATAACTACTACTACAGTAGTGTTTAGCCAGCCTACGGTCCTATACAGTCATTCTAGCATAGAACAGTTACGAATAGAGACAGTTGATTACACCTCTACATGATGTGGTGTGGTCGTGGTGGGCCGGGAAAGGAAAGGCTTAGTCTTAGCATCAAATAAAAAGACACTTTCTACTGTGCATATATATAAAGCTGCACTTTTAAACCAAAATTGACTGTCAGTGCCAGCTTGATGGTGAGCATCAGTGACGTTTTCAAGTTGTATTTATAGTATTCGAATTCATTAAAAATTGCTACTTAATGACTGAAAATAGCTATTTTTCCAGGACAGTGTACTTATTTTATTGCCTACGCAAAAAGAAACAAAAACTATATAAGCTCAGTTTAACTATGTATACTTCGCCTCGTCTTTTAGTTCGCAAAATTCAGATTTTTTGGATAAATAAGCTAAATATATTGCTACATATATAAAAACTCTAGAAAAGTCCTAGCAACACCCTAGTAAATTCTTAGAAAAAGCCTAGAAATTTCTAGTGTTGTAAATGAGAATTAGGGCCTATGAGACTCGGGGGCTGTGGTGTAGTGGTTAGCATTCTTGTCTTCGAAGCAAGCGGGCCGGGTTCGATTCCCGGCGCCTCCATCTCTTTCATTCTTTCTAAATTGGGGCATCCTCTTTCTGTTCAACACTAAAAAAGAAAAACCCTAGAAAAATCCTAGAAAAACTCTAGATAAACCCTAGAAAAAACCTAGAAAAATCTTAGAAAAACTCTAGAAAAACCCTAGAAAATAACTACTAGTACAGTACTGCTTAGCCAGCCTACGGTCCTATACAGTCATTCTAGCATAGAACAGTTACGATTAGATACAGTTCATTACACCTCTACATGGTGCGGTGTGGTGGGCTAGGATTTGCATAAATCACTGTCTCTACCTTGCCAGACCCGCCCTTTCTCATTACTGGTGCTGTGTGTGTAGTAAGATCGTAGGGCTGGCTAATAACTACTACTACAGTAGTGTTTAGCCAGCCTACGGTCCTATACTTAGAACAGTTACGATTAGATACAGCTGATTACACCTCTACATGGTGTGGTGGTGCTCAGCTTACCACTCCCTCCCACTCCACACGCCGTTTTCTGGTCTTGATACTACTTATTGCTCTGGTGCTAATTTGTATGTCAATGCTTTTGCGCGATTTTCAAATAAAATTGGCGGGTCTGGGGAGAGATGGTCTGAGGCGAGGCCTGGCTGGCAGGTAATTGGTACTAAACGGTTCTCAATTTTGGGAAGGCGGTCCGTGGTGGTCCGAGCCGTATCAATCTTTTGTATCAATTTGTATCAATCAACTTCATAATTTGTGTTTGGACATGCTTTTACACCGGCTTGCTATTGTGTATGTTAAATTGGCCCCAGACTGCCGTTTTTTGAAAAGTCACATTTCAGGAGCGCCACCTTTAGTTGCAGCAAGGCTCAGCCCATAAACATACAAATTTCAAAATTACAAAACTAAGCCTAAGCCTCAGCCTAAGCCGAAACTAACCTTGTTATTAACTCTGGGACTAAGCCTAAGCCTAAGCCTAAATCCAAACTTGAGCCGAAATTAGAGTGATTTTCAAAACACACACGCACACTCACACATGTGGAGCCTTGCTGTAAGGGGAGTAAAATACTCCATTTACACACGTGCCTTTTCTGCCTGGAAGACTCATCACATATATAGACATATAAACTTCAAAATTATAATACTAAGCCTTAGCGTCAGCCTACAGTACTGTGCAAAAAAGTTCCCTGTTCGTCGGCGTACGACGAGCTTCGTCGTTCGCGAAAAGTGACGAACGGTGGCCGGAAAGTGACGAACAAAAAATTTTTCCAAAAGTGCTCGAAAACACGTTTTCTATGTAAAAAAGTGAAAAATTGAAAATTTTTTGTTCGTCACTTTCCGGCCACCGCCACTTTTCGCGAACGACGAAGCTCGTCGTACGCCGACGAACATGGAACTTTTTTGCACAAAAAATTTCTATTTTTCAGTACCTAAGCCTGAGCCTAAGGCTAATAAAAGCCTGAACCTAAGCCTAAGCCCCAGACTAAGCGTAAACCCAAGCCTAAATTAAGGGGGCGCTCCGGGAATCAAGGATTTGGGCCGTATTTTTAAAAACAGCCAAAATGACCTATCATTCTTGAAGAAAACTTGCCCAAAATACTATTTCTGATGTTTTGACGTGCATATCTCCATAGCAAAAAATTTGGAAAAAATTGGACAATTTACTGATTTTATTCGACTTTTACACAAATTCAGCAAGTAAGCCAGTGCATCAACGCTTTTTGAGGTTTTGCAAACAGACGATACGTAGATTTTATTTGTCGTAATGAAAAATTAAAACAATTTTATTGCGTTATGTGCAAAAAATCGCACAAGAAACCATTTTCAGAAGCAGCAGACTCAAATATAGGCAGTGTGAATACAAAACCGATTTTTCGGATTTACAAAACCCTTAAGGTGGCGCTCCTGAAATGTGACTTTTCAAAAAACGGCAGTTTGGGGCCAAGTTTGGATGCACAATGGCAAGCTGGTGTAAAAATATGCCCAAACACAAAAAATGAAGTTGATTGATACAAATTAGCATTCACTGTAGACCAAACGTGAGTGGAATTTCGGCTTGCGATTTCTCTTCATAGCTACAGAGCTGTTGCACAACCAATAGCTCATTTTGCTCTCTATAACGTGATCGAGCGGTCGCAAAATGTCATTTTTAATGAATATAATTGATATAATGAAAAACACTAAAATCACGATTTTCGAAAATCGTAAATTTTACTGAATTTTTTAAATACTATCGATTTGCTCAAAATCAAATTTTGCGACCGCTCGGAGACAACAAGATGCATTTATGTGCCAAATTTTAACTTTTTTCGTTGGGCCAATTTTTTAAAATCGCAAGCCGAAAATTTGCGTTCTTATTCACACGCACTTTATTTCAGCATCACGCAAAAAAAACTGCTTCATTTTACAAAAATTTTACACCACACTCAATAACACACCGAAACTTTTAATGTATGTTCAAGTAAAACACAACTGCTTGTGTTTTTCAATCTTCCAAAATCATTACATACATGTAAATGCACTGGCTTATCAAGCTATTTTCGTGAAAATCTATTTTTCTTGCTGTAAAAAGGTCAAAAATTTTCAAAAAATTTTTATGTAATATGCACATCAAATTGAAGGAAATTCAATCCTGAACAACTTTTGTTCTTACGATGTAGGGTTATTTTTGCGCATTTACAAAATAATGGCCAAAACCCACATTTCAGGAGCGCCACCTTAAAAGGGGCGCTCCGGGAATCGGGGGTTACATCGAAAATTGGCATAAAAATTGGCAAATGTCAAACTTTACTAAACATATATGTACTATGGGACAAAAGAACACCGGAGGCAAAATTTCAAATCACATGATCATGTCACGTGACTCCCAGAGCACCAAACGTGAGTGAATTTTCGGCAAACGATAACTCTGCTTATACTTTGCGTATAGTCACACTTTATATACCAAAATGTAGCTTATGTGCTTCTCTAGTTGAACATTATTTTGGTTTTTAACATTGACGTCAGGTTTGGATAAAAAGGGTCATGTCATGTCAAGGGTTTTTCAGCTGCTCGAGCAGCTGAAAAAAAGCTGCAGCTTTTTTTCGCCATTTCCGGCTGTTTTTCAGCTGCTCGAGCAGCTGCAAAAAAGCCGGAAACAGCGAAAAAAAGCTGGAGCAGCTGAAAAAAAGCTGGAACTGCAGCGTTGTTATGACAACGGAGTAGCTTAGCTAGTCTATAGTGACCGCCATACTTATCCGCTTTTTTTCAGCTGCTCGAGCTTTTTTTTAGCTGCTCGAGCTTTTTTCAGCTGCTCGAGCAGTTGAAAAAAAGCTCAATGTAAACACGGCCTAAAAGTCCAATAAAATCAGTAAATTGTCCAATTTTTTCCAAATTTTTTGCTATGGAGATATGCACGTCAAAACATCAGAAATAGTATTTTGGGCAACTTTCCTTCAAGAATGATAGGTCATTTTGGCTGTTTTTAAAAAATACGGCCCAAATCCTTGATTCCCGGAGCGCCCCCTTAATTAAGGCCAAGTTTGAGGATCAAGTGCAGTTGGGGGGGGAAAATAGTGGACCTATTTTTTTGAGTAGAGCACCTTGAGTGAAGCATTTTTTGTAATAGAACCCCTATCCACAAATTTGGATTTTCTGAGCTATGAACCCTTGAAAATTGCATTTTCAGTGTTTTTGGAAGTGAACGTAGGCCAATGTTCGAAGCCAAAAATGGCTATTATTTTTGTTTTTGGACAGTTTTGAGTGCGTTATGATGTTCTAAGGCATCGTCTAGGCTTAGTTGGCAGGATTCTCTAGGCTAAGCTGGCAGGATTCTTTCTGAAAATTTCGGTTTTTTATTGCCTAAGCCTGAGCCTAAGCCTAAGCCTGAACCTAAGCCTAAGCCTAAGCCTGATACTAAGCCTAAGCCTAAGCCCCATACTAAGCCTAAGCCTAAGCCCAAGCCTAAATTAAGGCCAAGTTTAAATTTGGTCAAAAATTGGTCGTTTCTGGCGAATTTGGCCAATTTTTCGGCAGGAACCCGGTCAAAGAGCCTTTGTTTTGATTCTAAAAATTGTAAACAATAATATGACACCATTTAGACACGATTAGAACGGAAAAAACAAGAGCTTTGGAAAAAAATTGCGAAAACGTCCCTCACTGAGGGTTCAGATTTCGGGGGGTCGTATCTCAGGAAATCCAAAAAATGAAATAGGGGTTCTTGAAGCAAAAATGCTTCCCCAACGGTGCTCTACTCAAAAAAATAGGTCCACTATTTCCCCCCCCCCCAACTGCATTTAACCCAAGTTTGAATATGGTCAAAAATTGGACGATTCTGGTAAATTTGGCCAATTTTTCGGAAGCAATGGGGTCAACGTGCCCTTAGGCTTAGTATGGGGCTTAAGGCCTTTCACACGATGGCGCATTTTGATCCATGGCGTACGCCATTGCGTACGCTATGGCGCATTACATTGCGTACGCCATGGCGCATGAGCGGGCGCACGAGCGGGCGCACGCGCACACTTGCCTGGTGCATCGTGTGAAATAATGCAGCAGGCAGTGTGAAAATAGAATGCGCCCTCTCATGCGCCCACTCATGCGCCCGCTCATGCACCCTCTCATGCGCCCTCGTGTGAATAGGCCTTTAGGCTTAGGTTCAGACTTAAGGCCGATTCACACGGTGCGTTTTTGCCGCTGCGATTTTGACGCAAAACGCAAGCCGCAGGGTGTCGCAAGCGAAACGCACCGTCTGAACAAGCTTTGCGGCCTTAGTGCGTCTCGCAGGTCAGTTTGCTGCGTCTTTACTGTTTCAAAAAAATGACGAATTGGTTCGCGAACTTTGTTTATGCCAACACGTCCGCAGCATCAAAACGCAATGAAATCGCAGGTCGAATAGCAGTCTGGCGTTTAAAACGCTGCGGCAAAATCAAGACGCAGGCATTCCGCACTAAAAACGCTGCGTCTGTTCAGACCTTGCGTTTTGCTTGCGGCAAGCTGCGTTTTGCCGCAGCGGCAAAAACGCTGCGGCAAAATCGCAGTAAAATCGCAGCGTGTGAATCGGCCTTTAGGCTTAGACAATAAAAAAATAAAAATTTTCAGTAAAATCCCTGCCAGCTTAGCCTAGAGAATTCTGCCAACTAAGCCTAGCTAGACGATGCCTTAAAACATCATAACGCACATAAAGCTATCCAAAAACAAAGATTATAGCCGTTTATGGCTTCGAACTTTGGCCTTCGTTCACTTCCAAAAACACTGAAAATGCATTTTTCAAGGGGTCATAGCTCAGAAAATCCAAATTTGTGGATAGGGGTTCTATTACCAAGAATGCTTCCCTCAAGGTGCTCTACTCCAAAAAATAGGTCCATTACTTCCCCCCCCCCAACTGCACTTGATCCCAAAAAAATAGGTCCGCTATTTCCCCACTTCCGTTCCAACTGCATTTAACCCAAAAATGAATTAGGGGTTCGTCTTTAAGCAAAAACTTGAAGCAAAGCAAGAAATGCTTCTCCCAAGATGCTCTACTCAAAACAATAGGTCCACTGTTCCCCCCAACTTCATTTAATCCAAATTGCTTGTACTTTTTTTGTTCACTTTTTGTCCTACTATTTTACACAGTGGGAAGGGTGGGGTAGGTGGGTGCGGAGCAATGTGAGCCACCAGCTCAAAGGAGATGGTGCTGCGACCCTCTAAAGAGGATGCTTAGACCGCAAAGGGGAAGGAGGCTGCTGCACAGCCGCCCCGCTCCCCCTAAATACGCCACTGCTCTCAGTAAATAATTACTCAGGCTCCGTGGGGTCGTCATCGTATATAATATCTCAGAAAGCCAAAAAAATCAAATTAGGGGTTTTTGAAGCAAAAGTACTTCCCACAAGGTTCTCTACTAAAAAAATATTTCCACGATCAAGGCCCAAGGGCGTAGCCAGGGGGAGAATAGTGGGAATTCCCCTCCCGGAATTTTTACACAAGGGTCCCCCCTTTGGTTTTTATTGTCTGGCGGATAAAATCTCCGATATATACGTTCGGTTATATACAGTGGCGGATCCAGGATGAAATTTCGGGGGGGGGGCGGGGCGGACAAAGTTTTTTAATTTTTATTTTTAGTTTCTTTCGGTTTACGTTTGTTCTCGAAGAAAATTTTGTTTGGTCGTATTGAAGAACACCTCAGTTCAGTAGCGTAACCAAGCAATGGCTTTTCAATTTTTCGAGATTTGTAAAAGTGCACAAATCTGCAATTTTTACTAACAAAAACGACACAGATTCGCATATTACGTTCAAAAGCAATGCTAGCTTTTGACCAGGGAAGCATAGAAACTGAATGTGGTGCTCAAAACACTAGAATTATACAACCGACACGCCGGCGAGTTTCTAGAAGCTAGCAAATCTAGAAAGTTTACGAAGTATTTTGACAATATAGACCACTAATTCACTAAAATATCACTTTGCAACATACATAAACACGGGGGGCTAATCTGGGGTGTCCTGTTCCTGTACTGACATTTCGAAATGAAATGAAATGAAAATGAAATGATTTACTCACGAACAACAAAGCACGTTTAAACACAATTAACCAACAGAAGCTAAATATATTTTAACTACCCTTGCAATCTTGTATATACCAAGTCAGACAAAAACTGTTTTTGGTGCAAGAAACTAGCGATTTTTGAAAATTTTGGCCAAAATTTACATAGAAATTTGATTGGTTGCACCGCCGCCCTCCGCCTAGATCCGCCCCTGGTTATATATACGTAGTCTCCTTGTGCAAGACATTTTCGCCACATTGCTCCTGTCATCCCAGCAGCGCATCCATATCGGGTCGGTAAATGGGTATAGTATATATAGCCGAAAGTGTAAAGTCAAAATTTTATAATGGGCTGCGAAAGGCAGTTTTCTAACTTATGTACCTGAGGCCCCATAGAAAATCTGCGTATAGTTTTGGCATCAGGGGCCTCTACTGCTCCGAGGACGCGCCATGCCGTTGAAAAATTACCCCTAATACACTTTTCGGGTGATTCATGGGTAGTGTTGGGTTTTTTTTCGAGACGTACCCGAACCCGAACCCGAACCCGAACCATTCGTACCCGAACCACCCGAACCCGAACCCGAACTTTGGCCAAATGAATGCTTGATATTACACACTTACTATATTTGAATATAGAATGTCAAAAAAGTGTGGAGCAATAGATTCAACAGCCTTGTGCAAGGAATAAATCTTTTTTAATACTTAACGTTGAATAAAGTGATTAGTCAGCACAAAACCGACTAAGTTTCAAGCCGAATCAATTCATATTCAACTTTCACCGCTCTGTTTCGATTTATAAAAAAAAGATGAAACATGTAGCAGCATTGCATTGGGTTGTCTATGTATTTGTCTTCAAAAAGTTGAAATTTGCGCAAAAAATTTTTTCCTCAATAGCTTCAATTATAGATAAGGTTCATGAAACTTTATAAATTGCATCAGCGTTCAGAGATGCACGGGAGCAATCGGTGATGTGAGGGGGTTGCGCGACACTTGGCGGAGAGGGGGGTAGTCCTGCTTTTGTGTGATGTCCGGCGACAGTCGAAAAAGTTTTGGACTTTTTCGATTTTTAAATTCATTTTTCGGGCACTTTTTTGACTGCAGCGCGAAAATTTTTGCGATTTTTCGAATTTTTACTCAATTCGAATACCTGGCACCCCCCCCCCCCTCAATCAAAGGTGAGGGCGTTGAGGGGGGGGCGCCAGGTGTCTGAGGAGAGGGTGATCCCCATGAGGTAACGTAGGTAACCCCCGGACTTGACGTCCGGCTGATCCAGCCTTTGGGGCTCGGTGCTTATCTCCGTTTAGCTTATCTGAGCCTATTACCTTCTGACATGCATGTGGTATATACCCATTTACCGACCCCGTGAGGATAGACTGCTGGGTCGGCAGGAAAACATGTAACCTTAATCTCTTCCTCAAGGGGATTTCGTTAACCTTGTGGGTGGGATTCGAACTGCCAACTTTTGAAATAACAGTTATTAGTTATTATTATTAACAGTTATTAACAATTAACAGTTTGAAATAACAGCCCAAACCAACAGGCTAAGAGCAGGGTTTTTTTCAAAATCGGATTTCATCATTCTGGCGTCATTTTCAAATTCCTGTCGTCATTTTTATTTTTGGTTCGTCAAAATTAAATTATGGCTTTACAGTACCGTTGCGCTGCAGCGATATTGCTAGTTACATTATCTTACATTTTTATGAAATTTAAGCGGTTTTTTACCTAATTTTGGCCAAAATTTTTTCGAATCTGTGTTTTTTGGCCAAGAAAAGATGTAAATTACTAAATTGCGATTTTTTGGACAGGGGGGGTCAAAATTATGTAGACCGATGGCATGGTGGGGGGCTTGTCCCGGATTTTTCAAATTTTATGGGGTCTTGTCCGACATATTGGGGACTTGAACTCATAAAAATTGGAATTTTTTTCAAAATTTGTATATACATTTTTAGCTTTTTGATCATTTTTAAAGCAATCAGGGGCAAATTTTGAGTTTTCTGGCACCTTTTTTAACTATGAGGAATGTTTGCTTGTCCCGGAATCAAAAGTCTAGGGGGAGCTTGCCCCCCAGACCCCGTTGTACGTCTATGTGCCGAAGATTTCGGTCAAATAAAATAGAAAGAATTCGGAGAGGGCATGACCTTTAGATTTTTTGTAGCAATAAAGGGAAAAGCAGGAAAGGTAGCATAGGAAATTTTTTTAATTTTGGACATAATTTGGTGAATTGGAGTTATAAAAAAATTTTCTTCCTTATTTATTTCTTATCGGTATTTATCTTTTATCTACCGAATACCATTTAGCAAATTGGCTAAAACGACCAAAAAAGTTTTAGCAGACTCTCAAAAATTTTCGCCAATGCTAACGTTTTGGCCCAGCAAAAACCGCAGAATTTAACACAATAATTTGGCCGACCGAAAACATTAGAGCTATAATTTTTTAGCTCATACCCAAAACATTAAGCCACAATAATGCAGGGGTCTGAAAGCGACAACCCTCAAAAACAAAAATGGAGAATTTTTCACTTTTTAGGCCAAACTTGGTCAAATGAAAACGTATCAGAAATTTTTTCGAGCCGAGAAATTAATTATATAAATGCAAATCCCGTCAGAAGCAGAACGTCATATCAGATAGTGCACTAGATAGGTATATAAATGTACTCGTGTACACACGCAGAGGCTTTGATGAAAGTTAATAACGAAGACGAGTAAGCCACTAAGTTGTAGGGGTCTGGGGGTGGCAGCCCCCAGAAAAAATTGGAGATTTTTTCAATTTTTAAGCCGAATTTGGTCAAATCAGCGTCAATATTTGCTCAAAACCTTTCGTCAAAGCTTCGTCATTTTTATTTTCTGAACGTCATTTTTAAGTTTCATTTCTGCAAATGACGCCATTTTTGACTAAAAAAAACCCTGGCTAAGAGGCAACGTAGATTAGTTATGAGTTTGTCAGAATTCCCTTGCAGACGTTACGTTGCTAATACTGACAGATAGTGTCGACCTTGCGCTGGTTTAGGTTCTGGTTCTGGTTCTGGTTCTGGCCTTTTGACGATTTTTATTATTTACTATGTATATATATAATTGACCATTAACACAAACTGTATCAAAAAGGCGAACTTTTCAGCCTGTGCCAGGTGTGGTGCAGAGATTATATACAGTTTTGAGTTGAATAAATTGACAAATGAAATGGATACATAAATGGTTTGTATCATATGCAATCCAGCTTGGGTTAATGTGATCAAACTACAAGCGATTGGTACTCGCTGTCACGATGCGCGATTGAGACGAAACACCAAAAATTTTCTGCATGTCCGCTGCATTTTAGTAACAATTTCTTTATTGTCTATGTCATATTGCCATTTTCGAAAGCTGGCGCTCAAAATTAATAGAAATAGAGATGAATAGAGTTCAGGGCTAGGGCTGATTTAGATTCAAACCTCAGCTTGAATTCGAACAATTTGAGAACACACCACACAGGCTCAGTAACACGTGTGCAGCCTTGCTGCGAAGACAGCAGTAAAATTAAAAAAAATTGGGATTGTGTGAACTTTGAAAAATATGAAGTTAGTTCTAGTACTTATTATATATACTACAAATGTTTATGATCTTTGGAAATTCTAAAAAAATCGGTATAAAAATTTTTTAATTCGGTCAGAAAATTTAGGTACCCGAACCACTTTTTGCGTCCCCGAACTGACTTGTACCTGAACCCGAACCCGAACCCAAACTGAAAAAATGACCCGAACCGTACCCGAACCCGAACCCGAACTGAAAAAATGACCCGAACCGTACCCGAACCCGAACCCGAACCCGAACTTTCGTCCCAACACTATTCATGGGGTTGGTTCTTTTTCCCCCATATGGGTTTTCTCCCTCAAATTGGGTTTTCCCCAGCAAGTTTTTGGCTTTCCGCCAAAAACGGGAAGAGATAGTGGAATGAAACCGGTCCCAGTATTTAGGGCAAGGTTAGGCCTATTACAGATTTTTTTGGTTTTCCGTAAAAATGTATAGTCTATGAGCTACATGACGAAATAGTCGGGTTTTTTCACGCCTGTTATACACGAGTTCGAGGCTGTGACAAACTATATATAATCTGATGCAGAACTGGCTGGTGAGGAAGATCACCGAAGTTTCACTTATGGTGGGCCAAGCACAAGCTGCCTGTTAAGTAGAAACATATGTATACTATATAGCTAGTAAGAAAATAAAAATAGTGAGGTGCATTTACAACCGAGACCGAGACCGAGACCGAGACCAGGTAACCGAGACCACCCAAACGAGACCTACGAGACCGAGACCAGCCCTTGGGGGACCTTTTTTCAAGTTTCAATTTTAAAATTTTGAGATACTTTGAAACGTAAAAAATTGGTAATTAAGTTACAAAAAAGTGACCATTAGGTTAGGTTGTATGAGTGTATTATGACTTGCGAAGTTGCGAGAAACTGCGAGAAACATTGTAACGACCGGATGCATGAGGATGAGAGTAGGTAATTGACGGTGTCCGTGTCAATACATAGGAATATTTTCCCGCTATTCTGTCAACTTTTGGTTATTTTTTAAAGTTTCGCACACTTCTTCGCATGTCACAGGGCGTTTTATAGTGCATTGCATACATACATTGGCACTTTGACAGTCTGACTCGGGTGCCAGCGTAGAATCGTTTGTGCTGCTGCAGTGGTGCTACTATCAGAAGTTCTGATTGAAGCTTCATCACGGACAAGAAAAGTTTATCCCGCTAACACAATTATGTGGGGAAGGGTTTGATGCCCCAACCACTCCATAGCCCAAAGAGCATTTTATTGTGCCTAGGTTTTTTCAGATCCTTAATGCTTTGACATGGGCTTCAGCCTTCAAGGTTTTGGCTCAAAAACTGCCACCCAATTCGTGCTTACTAAAGTTGCAGAAGCCCGCAAATTTTTAATTAAAAATCAGCTACGAACTTAGCACTATTTGGTAAATGATGGGCAGCATTTTTATTGTTTAACATATGTACGCTTGAGAGGTTCCACATACAAATGCAACATCGAGTCAGACAACCCATTCTAGCTCAAACTTTAATTAGAAAATCTAGCTTGATATACAAGTTTGAACTTGAAGTTAGCCAAAGTTTGCCGGTGAACTGACATTCTTCTGCAGCAGACAGTTTTGACAATTTCATGTTTGGCATTCTATTTGGAAACTTAAATTGTAAAAAAAATCTTCGTGATTTTGAAAAATTTTGAAAACTTCAAGTCTCATCTGAAATACCGAGACCACCCTATGGCAGGTCTCGGTTTTCCTACCGAGACCGAGACTGAGACCGAGACCAGCCTAGTCTCGGGTTTTTTACGAGACCGAGACCGAGACTGCCAACCCTGGTGAGGTGGTATTGAAAAAAGTCGTTAACTTAGCTTTTGTCGTTAAAATTTGAATATTTTGTCCTTCTAACACATCCAAAAATCTCAGCCGGAAGCCAGAGCCTCCGGTTGATCGCTGAAGGCCACATGAGATATATATCTCTTATAACTATTAGAGTTAGATTTCATAACTGTTTTTATTTTTTGTCCGCCAGTTTTTATAACTATTTTTTGTTCATTTTCTTGTTTTTGTTCAGACGCCGAACTGAAGCGACAGTGTGAGACGAGAATGGGCCAAACACAAGCATCCGGTGGTCGCAGTCGGGAACGATCGGACTCGGGGGGCAATACGGTAGGCTTTCGCCAACGACACCCCAGCACCTACTACGATGACTGTCCGGTCCAGTTGAAGATCGCCAAAGGGGGCACGGGTCTGGCCTCCACCCCCTCTATGCAATACGAAGACTCCAGCGAGTATCCGGTGGTGATCAAGTGGGCCGGATCGGTCAATCCCAAGTCTGTGGCCGTGGCTGGCAGCTGGAATGGGTGGCGAAAGATCCCGCTGGTCAAGAGTCATGACGATTTTGCCACCATCATTAATTTGCCCGAGGGCCGGCACGAGTTCAAGTTCTTGGTGGACGGTACTTGGTGCTGCGACAACACGCTGCCGAAAACAGACAACCCGCTGGGCTCCGAGAATAATGTGATTGTCATTGAGCCGGCAGACTATGAGGTTTTTGACGCCCTGGACAAGGATCTGGAGAAAACTAATGCGGAGAATAGCAAGCGGAAGAGCTCGGATGGCAAGGATCCGCCGGAAACCATGTGGCCCAAGACTTTCACCCAGGAGATGCCGGAGCGCAAGGCATTTGAGCAAGCATCACACCCGCCCGTGCTTCCGCCGCATTTGCTGCAAGTGATTCTGAATCGCGACACGCCCGTATCGTGCGACCCAAATCTGTTGCCCGAGCCCCATCACGTGATGCTGAACCACCTTTACGCCCTGTCAATCAAGGATGGCGTCATGGTGCTTTCCGCCACTCACCGATACAGGAAAAAATATGTCACCTCATTGCTCTACAAGCCCATTTAGAATACATTTGGTGAATTTTGAGTTATTATATTATATAATATTTGGAACGCATGGTGTTTTTTTTGTAGTTTTTTGGATGCGTCTATATGAGGGTACATAGTACACATATACATATATATATATATATATATATATATATATATATATATATATATATATATATATATATATATATATATATATATATATATATATATATATATATATATATATATATATAAAAAATAATGTTTTTTGGTGACAGCCTGGATGATTTTTCAGTTTTATTATTTCTTAATCATTTTTGTGGCACTTTTTTTGACCGCAGCAGGAATTTTTTTGCAATTTGACGATTTTTATCTCACTTTTGTGGCCGTCAGTGGGTTACTGGTGGTACCACTTACCGAGGGGGGATGGATACCCTATACCCATAGGTGCGTCTATAGTCCCAGTCACTCATAGGCTTTGCTGGATAGTGTGGAATGCCCCCGCAAAGTTGGTTACGAGGGATGCGAGGGGAATCTTGTCAGTGGCAGAACAAAAAAAAGTTGGATCGGTATACATGTATATAACAGCCCAAAAAATTTAGGTACCCCTTCCCCCCACTGACTGGGACCCCCTCTCCAGAGCCGACCAAATTCGGGGCCCTCTCCTCAAGTCTGATGCAATTTTTACTATTTTATGCGTAAAATAGAGCGATTTTGACAAATTTTTGGCATAGTTTCTGTAAAAATTGCTTACATTTTGTTAAAAATGCCAATTGTTAAA
>JASANF010001189.1:0-13603 GCA_030248245.1 Trissonchulus sp. WLG1_4 | reverse complement strand
CAATCAGTATTTATCACAAATTTCACTTGCTGAATGGACATACTGCTTTGAGTATGAATCAATCCGAAATGTCATAAATCTTAAAAATAAAATAAATAAATAACAAAAAATATCAAATAAACGAAAATGCATAGAATAACAACACAAGAAATATGCATAATTAAGTCAATATTATTATGAATAGAATAACAACTAGCACATCGATTCATATTTCAACTAGGTTTAGACGTTCTATACAAAAAAACACCTCACGCAAAACAGGATTGAAAAAGATTTGAAATTATTACGTGGATAACACAGGCAGGGTAAACAAATAACTTATAAAAAAGCAAAAACTGAACTGATCACTAAACTATCTCAGTCTATTTTTCTACCTTAATTCGAATTACTTTTCTTAATTCTTATTTCAGCATAATTTTTATAAAATACCTATTATTAGACTTATTGAATTATGAATCGATACTTATATTCCAAATAACAGTCATTGATTTATACTTACAGCCGTATGTCTCCGTAAATACCAAAGACTATGAATAAATCTAAGCCATCATTCTAAATTAATGACTACTATTATATATATATATATATATATATATATATATATATATATATATATATATATATATATATATATATATATATATATATATATATATATATATATATATATATACTTCTTAGTAATTTCATGCAATATTATTGCAGCTCACATTCGACTGTAAGTATATGACTGCAGGGTAATGCTTAGTTGAAACTTATCCATGTCCGTAAGCTAATACAAAACAACAGCTACAGATGCTACCATGATTTTCTGCTCATTCATTGACATCAACCAGGCAAGCTTGCAGACCAAAAAATTGGTCGTTAACAACTATACGTTTCTCCACACCAGTTGACCAAACTATTCGCTTACGGACAAAGGACAAGTATGAACTAGGCCGAATACTGAAAGTCGATGGCTTAAAACAGGAGGCAGAATGTGAAAATACACACAGTATTGAACACAATAAGGTAAAACACCCAGGCTCTTTTCAGAACATTGGATTAATTGGATTTGGCTTATTGAGGTTAACTTTAATAAATTTTACTTAAAATTTCAATCTGCTTTATTAAAAAACGCAAAACAATAACTGTAGCACGAACACCAAAATATGTTGAGTTTTCATTAATTCTCAGACGGTAAGTAATCAACGTTAATCTAATTGATGAAAAGACCCTTAAAATGCGTATAACAAAATTTGACAAAAAATGCACGACAGCAACTGGACAAAACCATACTAAATATCTACAAGTACTTGCGTTTTATGTACTCTTGGTAGTGTAAAGTGTATAGTAGAAAGTGTACTAGAAGGTTCCTTGTATAAATACTGGATACGTCAATGCTCATGAATTTATACTCAAACTAAAATATAACACACAATATCATAATATACATTGAAAACTGATAATACTGGCTCGTACTCACAGTCAAACATAAACGCTAGACGCCTGCTCTAATCAGCTGATACGTTACGAAATGTCATAATATAAATTCATTACAAATCACCAGATTTTTTACTTAATATTATTACACCGTTGGGTTTGTAAATCAGCAAGTGGAGGGTTTCCAGGAATTTGAAAAGGGGGGGACGGAACCTCAATGATTTTTTTAAATTCTTTCCCCTCACTTTTTAGCATTGAGGAATTGCTATATGCTTTCAACTAGACTACGCAATGAAGATCGGCAGTGCAGACCACCAGACTCTCTCTAAGACTGAAATCTATTGGTCCCACTTTAAACTGACTAGGGCAAAAAAGTTCAACTTGGACTAAAATTAAAAAAGTTAGAGGGTCGTACTTTAACTTTAACTTTGACTATAAAAAAGTTAAAGGTCTTACTTTAACTGTAACTTTACTTAAAACACCCTTACTTTAACTTTAAAAGCTATTTAAAAAAGTTATATAAAAAAAGTGATTGATGTTGCCATGTTGGGCTTAATTTAACTTAAATTAGCGCCGGAGCCTTACTCTAACTGTAACTTTAATAAAGGGGGGGGGGGGGGGGGTGGGGGGGGGGGGGGGGGGGCGAATTCACGATAAAACACTATTTTTATAAGAAATGGTTATTATACGCTAAATGTTACGTTTTCATAATAACACTGACCCTGCAAGCAGTGAAAAAATTTTGACTCAGAATCATTTAAATACCTTAATAAGTAATTACTAAAATGTTTCGATCACTATTAGCCAGATTTGAAAACCCAACTTGACAACGAACACGAATCTTCCGGTCTCGTTAAGAATAGATTGGTCATCAGCTGCATAAAGTTTGGCGGTCAACCAATATCATGATATAAATTTTCTACTTAGAGTCTGACCAAAAAATGTTGAACACTGAGACAAAATTGAAAAAATGCGAAAAAAAGACATCAACAGTACAGCGAGTAGCTGCTAAAATCACGCCACCTGTTTTCTCTCAGTCTTCAATAATATGCTCTGGTCAGACTATAACTTCCAGTTCAATAATAGCAAAGTGACATCGATTTGGTATAACCAGTGGAATGTGAGAGTGATCGGTCATAATCGGTTCCAAAATTCCCATTTCTGCAATTTCTCGTCGGTCTGACAAATGTCTAAGGCCACGGCAAATGACTCAGGCCCGGTCATCACTGACGTCAAACACTGACCACTGGCCGGGTTGTAGAGTTGCTGAAATAATAAAGCCGATTTGATTAATTAATACTCAACAATTAGTCTTTTTTTATTCAAACTATCAATTATGATTTATGGCTATATTATTAAAACAGAGAAAAGGGCCAGGGCCAAACAGAAACACCCCTATTCATATCTCAAAAAAGGAACCTCATTTTTTATGCACCCAGTTTTCCGGTAACTGCTTACAGACAAGTGCAAGCACAATCAATGGTACCCTGGCTTAATCATACCAAAAAACCTTCCCCTACCCTTCGCACCTGTTTCTGCTCACTATACTTCCACTCCTGGTCTCCGCCCAGGAGGTGACACTTCATCACGCGAGTCTTGGCTTGGTCCGTCTGCAGGCAGAGTTGTCCCCCCAGCTTCAGTTCCTGTTTGTCCGTCTGGTACCAGGTGTGTCGTTTGCCCTCGTCCAGGCACGGCTCCAGGCCCACGGGTGATCGACGGCGATCCCAATGCTCTCCGGCGGACAAACAGAGCTCGTGTCCAGAGAGACGAATCTGCAAACAGGGACAGGCTCAATGGGGGGGGGCAGTTTTGAAATTAAGGCACAAGCCCCCCTTCAGATTTGACCCACTGGGAGAAGCCCCATCCTTGGGGCTGAAAAAAGGTGCCTGAAAACCCAAAATTTGTCCGTGACAGCTATAAAATGCTTCAAATATGAGTATAAAAAATAAAATCGCTAGAAGTGACATTGGGCAACAGAAGTTAACATTGGAAGACACTCCTCGAACATCCCATATTATCACTCCCAGTACATAAAAAGAAAACGTACGGGTAATAATATATACTACGTACATTGTGCAAAAAATTGTCATTTTTAGGCAAAAATCGAAAATTTTGAGTTTTTGTGAGTTCAAATCACCCAAATATCGAGACAAGCCCCCCTAAATCGAAAAATCAGGGACAACACCCCCCGATCGAGACCCCATAGACATGTATGCTCAAGACAGGTTGAGTATATACGTCTTGTCCGTTTATTCGCGAGCAAAAACTTTGTCATACTTGTTCGAAGGCTGTCCGTTTTCCCTATACAAAAATTTAGAAACGCTCAAAAAACAACACTATCACATTGTCGATATGAAAGTCAGACAAGCAGGTGATTATGCCTGGAAAAAACTAGCTTATCTGGTACTAGATCTCATCAGCACAATATTATGTTGAATCCTTTTCAATCTACTTCCTTTCGATTGTGTCTAGTTGTTGTTGTTGTTGTTGAGTTTCCTCCGGCCAACCGGTTAGGGTCATTGCCGTCGGCCACCGAGGCGGCCGCTTTGCCTCAGCATCATGATAACGTTTTCCACAGGTCGGTAAGATCAGCATTCAGGCCCAAATGCCGCAGTCTGGCCTGGGTCAAAGCTGGACAGTCGACGATAATGTGCTGCACGTCGTCCGGTGAGTGACCACAAGAGTCACAGCTGTCATCAGCTTTTTGTCGGATTTTGTGGAGAAAATGGCCGCAGATAGGAGAGTTCCCGTCACAGCGCAACTGAGCCAGTACGGTTTTTTCTTGGACCGTTAGAAGCTCTTCGTCCTTCCGATTGACGGCGGGGGTGGGCTTCCCAAGACCTTTATGCTTGACACTGCTATTCCAGAATGTCCTGGTCTTGCGTTTTATGACGGACACAATCGTAGGTAGGTCAACAGGCACGTTATTCTGGTCCATTTCGCATCCCAACTTGGCCAGGGTGTCAGCTTTTTCGTTATTCGGCAAGCCAGAGTGCCCTGGAATCCATTGGAATGTCAGGTGCATCTGTCTGTCTGTGGTTAGGGTGGAGATAAGTTGCCAGACACGGGATTCGGTGGCAGTTCTAGTTTTACTGATTCCACTTTGCAGCTTTTGGATACAGCTTCTGGAGTCCGTATACAGTATTAGGGATCTGTGGTGAGCTGTTCCGTTGTCGGCCGCCCAGGTCAAGGCAGTGTAGATAGCGGACATTTCAGCTTTGAAACTAGAAGTCAGTTTGCCAGCGGGTGCAGAAATTTCGAATTGGCGGTCATTCACGTGGTCCAGAATAAGAATACCCGAGCCTCCGTTTCCAGTGCCCTCCCAAGCTGATCCGTCCGACCAGACTTCCAGGTCACATTGTTGTGAGCCAGCCACTGTTTCCTCTGCAGCTGCCTTGACTTCCTGAAGGGGCTGTTTCTTTGAAATCATCACTTTCAGGTCCGGTCTGAAGTCTAGATTAGAAGGTATGTTCCAGGGCTCAATGGGGTTTAAGGACATTGCTTCTTTGGGACCGTTAGCAGTACCACACAAGTTCGAGTGTTGTTTCCCCACCGCGCGCCACGAAGTTAGTGATTTCAGGCGTTGTCTCGTCTGGTTGGTGGCGCTTGTGCGAGTAGGGTTGTCGGTCGGCATCCGTGAGCATTTTTCAAATGCAATGGCAGCCTTTTCCTTGCCTACTTCGCTAATTGGGATGAGCCTGGCTTCCAACAGCAGTAGGTTGGTGGGTGTAGGCCTAGTGCAGCCCGTTATTAATCTAGCAGCTTCATTCTGTACGACTTCAAGCTTTTTCACATTAGATGTAGATGCGCAGGGAAGCCATGCACTAGCACAGTAGCCGATTTTCGATCTGATGTAGGACAAATATACTAGCCGCAGGTCCGAGGAGTCGCAGCACCAGGACTTGCCCCGCAGGCAACGGACAGCATTAAGTCGTTTTTTGCACTGTTGCTTGAGGGCTTCGATGTGGTCTTTGAAGGTGAGCGACTTATCAAATGTGATGCCCAAGAACTTAGCATTAGGTACGTGTGGTATTTGGTTGCCGTCGTACTTCAGATTTGCTGTTAGTTTCATTTCGCTTGGGTCTTTGGTGAATATTAGGGCTTCGCATTTGTCTACATTGACCGACATCTTCCACTTTTCAGACCACATTTTCAGGTGGTCGAGTGCATCTTGAATTGCTGCTTCAGCTTGGGCTATAGACTTGCTTTTGGACCAGAGAGCAAGATCATCGGCGAATAGGCTAGCCTCTACAGGTTCAGGCAGGTCCGCGAGTATGTCATTAATAAAGATGATAAAGAGGAGGGGCGAGATGACGCATCCTTGAGGTACGCCTGCTTTCATAGGCTTGTAGGGGCTGTATGCGTTTTCAAAAAGCGCACAAGCTCGTCTGTCCGAGAGAAAGCTTTTGTACCATTTCACGAAGCAGAGAGGTATGCCGATTGTGTCTAGTCCGACAAAGGATTAGGCGGAACTCTCTTCCACAGCAAGCCATACATGTACACAGGGTCTCGGTTTGGGGGAGGGGCTTGTACTGGATTTTTCGACATTTTAGGGGGGGGGCTTGTCCCGACGTCTGGGGTATTTGAACTCACAAAAAAGCAAAAATTACTAATCTTAGCCAGAAAAAGGACAATTTTTTTCGAAATCTTGAAATTTTTAGCTTTTTTCTTATCTTTGAAGCATTTTACAGCGATCTGGGACCAAGTTGGCATTTCGTGCAAAATGTTTTTCACCCTCAAGAAGGGGGGCTTGTCCCAGCTTCTCGAATCTTCCCCCCATACCCCCAATGTGCACCTGTGCAGCCTGCCCACCTGTGCTTTGTGCAGCAGCTTGGACGGAGGGGGTCGTTTGAAGCTGTCGCCGGCAGCAACCATGGTCTGGGCGCCGGGAGGGGGTGAGGGGGGAAGGCCGAAGGAGCCGAACAGCTGTGGATAGATATTGTCCAGATACCACTTGAAGGGTTTGCAGTGCAGTTGTTTTTTCAGCTCCAGACGATCACTGATGTCGCCCGTGTCCACGTTGCGGTAATGGGGCTGGTTGACAAAAAAACGTTCCTGGAAATAAAAAAACAACTGAATAATACTGGACTTTGTTATCAAGACAATCATTGCCTATCGCAGCATTTTTGAGACTCAGCCATCACATTACAATTGGATCCAACATAAGTTTCGCATTAACTACTCGTATTAATTAAGTAAGCGCCTATACACGTATTAATCAAATAGTCAACCTCCAAAATCTGTCAAATTAAGAAGACTATTAGCGTGATATACTCTTGGTGCAGGGATCGACCGGAACCCTAAAACTACCGGAACCGGAACCGGAACCACCTAAAAATACCGGAACCGGAACCGGAACCGGAACCCCCTTCAAAAAGACCCTATATTTTGCAATATTTTCAAAAAATTTTTTTTTACATTTACATTTTTTATATGCAACCCTTCTATACACTTTTGACTTTCTATACACTTAAATACACTTGACAGTTATTTTAGTATTTACAGCAATTTAGCACTTTAATTCGTAGTGCAAACGCAAGATCAGCGAGCCACAGGTTGCAGGGGTCTGGGGGCGGCAGCCCCCAGAAAAAAATGAAGATTTTTTAACTGTTTACGCCGAATTTGGATAACTAAAGTCGTATCAGAATTTTTTTCCGACAGGTACAGTGTATTACACAGTGTATCATACAAGTACGTTCAGCATAGTGTACTTTTGTAGACATGCATAGGCTTTGATGAAAGATAATAACAAGGAGTAGTCAGCCATAGAGATGGGTCTGGATAGGGTCGCCCTCAGAAAAAAATTAGAAAATTTTTGGATTTTTAGGCAAAATTTGGTCAATTGGAGACGTATCAAGAAATTTTTTCGGCGGGGCGATAAAAACCAAAGGGGGGACCCTTGTTGATAATTTCAAGGTAGACCTTAAGGTTAACTTCTTAAGGGGACCAAAAGGGGGGGGGGGAATTCGCGGCCCCCGCGACCCCCCTCCCTATCTACGCCCTTGGGCTGGCTTGGGTCAGGTTAATTTTTGCTGGGTCCAGTAAAGAGAACTTGAATCTGGCTGGACCCCCTCGTCGACCCAAAAAAACCCTGACTTGGAGAAAATTGGGGGGCGGGGGGCGGCTGTACCGCCGCCCCCTCTCCTAGATGTTAGATAGTAACGCCTGTTTCACACGAGGGAGATTTTCAAGGGGATCTTCCTCAGGGGGATTCTCATGGTGATTCCCGTGGGAGTCCCCACGCGTCCCCAAGGGGATCCCCTTGGGGGTCCCCATGGGGAATTTTGCTTATCGCTCTCCGAGCGTTTTTTCAAGGGGATCTGCATGCATTGGCCAATCAAATATAGTCACGTGCGTCTGGGGATCCCCTTGCGTCCCCATGCGTCCCCAAGGGGATCCCCTCGGGGACGCGTGGGGACGCAAGGTCATCCCCTTGAAAATCCACCTCGTGTGAATCAGGCTTAAGGTTTACACAGATTACATAATTTTTCAGTGTAGCGTGAAAAACCGAGGTCCTTCGACCTTCGGCTTTCATTGAGCTAATTGAAGTAATACAAGAAGTTGGACACAAAAAGCACAGCACTGTTGATAAAGAATAAGCACTGCAACATAAGAATGCTAGAATAAAAAATCAAAAGCTATTTGTATGTAGTCCTAGTTAGTACTATAAATGTTACAATATCCAATAAAGCACAAATGATAACAATGTATTAAGCTAGTGTATATTTAAATTTGTATTCTATTTTGTATTTGTGTTTAAAGTATATATATGTACAATGTACATGTATAAGTATGCAATATTTATATATACGCGTACAGCACACAATATATATGTTGAACGCATGAGCTTTGATGAAAGAGAATAATAAACAAGACGAAGACTAAACTAGCTACAGAGTTGCAAGAGGCTCGCCAGAACAAAATCTGAAGAAAATTTTGATTTTTAGGCCAATTGTGGTCAGTTGGAGGCCTATCGAAAAATTTTCATGGACGAACAACACAAAATTAAAAGCAAAATCCTTTGTCAGAGAAATAGTGGTTCCGGTTCCGGTTCCGGTACTTTTAAAATACCGGAACCGGAACCGGAACCAAAAAGTACCGGAACCGGAACCGGAACCGGAACTCCGGTCGATCCCTGTCTTGGTGACTATATTGCACATCAGTAAATAGTTCTCTTCAAATGAGCTACAACCCAGTCTCAGTGTACTCTTGCCAGGACAGACCATATAGTCTTCTGCCAGCCAGACCCAGACTCTCATGTACTCTAGCGGCTAGTCATCATGATACTCTTGGTAATCAACTAAACAGCCGAATTACACTCATATTATTGTACTCTTGCCAGTGTGAAGTAAGATAGGCCCCTTAGAGTACATGAAGGGATTTACAACAACTCATCATCGGCCCAGTAGCTCAAGTGCTATGAGCGCTGGTCGGCAGATCCAGAGATGGGTGGTTCGAATCCCCCGTGGGTCATTCTGATGGTGAGGCTCGATTCATACTTTCGTCAGCATGTCCGTTCCGCTGACAAAATGACAAAATAATGACGGCACAGGCGCTGGCTGATCCACTGCACTAGGCTGCTAGTGACGCCATTGTGCCGGCTGAACGGACATAGTACAGACGAAAGTATGAATCGAGCCTAATGCTATCGTTCCTTCTGTACAAATCCCCCCTTCCTTTTCTTGACACCAAAACACACCAAATAGTCCTCCTCCAGCCAGACCCTTGCCATGCGCGCAACATTCTTGGACGTGCTATCCTGGCCCGGGATGCCCTTGTAGGGACGTCGTTTGCGGAAGATGTGGCCCACGCGGGAACAGGGGATGATCTCCAGCGTACCGCCGCACATCCAGATCTAACATAGTACAAAACCGGACGCTAGTCAACGTGTGTGTGTGTGTGTGTGTGTGTGTGTGTGTGTGTGTGTGTGTGTGTGTGTGTGTGGAGGGGTAAGGGTGACAAAACTGGAAAACGGAATGAATACTGGTATATTTTGTTGTGCTCATTTCTATACCTGGCGGCATTGTAGCTAGTATGTCCGTAAAGGATTTTAATGCTGGCAGTAATTTGATTTGTTTTGATTTTTTGCTCTTTCTTAAATAAATCAATCAGAAGCTCTACAAACACACCAGAGTGAGTCCAATCAAGCTGATACAAAGAGACGGATGGACATCTACTAGCAAGAGTATATTATACAAAAGTGTGTTTCTGTGTTAAAGAAGAGCGAGACACTATTATGTACTCTTGGTACCAAGTATATACGACAACCACACATCGCAATACTATGAAAACCCGTAAAAAATGACAAAAAGGACAATTGCATGCGACGTACTCTGAAAGACATTTCGACATTCTCTGCTCCCCAGATATCCATGCCCGGATCATACTCGCCTAGCTCGTGGAAATATTTCTTGCGAATGGCCAACAGACCGCCTGCCATCGAGGGGGACCTGGAAAAAATAAAGGGTGGACATATTCAAAAAAATTCTGGCATTTCTAAGGGGGGCCTCACTTTTGATAAATGACTTTGACTGTGATTATTGTTTTGCATCATGAAGACTGGAGCCTAGAGCAATCCATTCACAATTTATTTCCAACTTTTAAATTATTAAAAGAAGTCAGGGATATGGCCATACATGGGCGTGTGGGCGAGGGGGGAAGGCGCCCCCCCCCCCCAAAAAAAAAGGTCCGCTTTTCCCAAATCGGTTTTCATCCTTCCTTTTCGAAAATTATCGCATAGCAGAGCCACCCCCCCCCCCCAGATTTCGTCGTGTGCATATGACTCACACAATCGATTTTGACTAAACTAATTTCAGAGATTTACTTACTACTATTACAGAAACAGTAACAACGGCCAAAGTCCTATATCCGGCATTTTATAAAAATGCGGTACCATTATTTCTGAACAGTAACGGATAAGGTATAAAGGCCCTGCGGGAATGAACAAGCTTCGAGAGCTGCTTCATTCCCGCAGGGCCACAATATCATGTTTAGCAAAGTGCCGGATAAAAGCACCAAGTATAGAATCGCGTGCTCTGCTTACCGTAGAGGCGCCACCAGATTTTCGTCCTTCTTGAGGTATTCGGAGGAGGGATAATCCCAGCGGAAACTGAGCGAATTGGTGATCCCGCCAAAACACACGGGCGACTCAACGTAGCGAAACGTGTCCGAGTCGATGATGTCAATTATGGGGCAAACAACTCTGCAATTCGAAAAAAAAAGAAAGAAAGATTTAATCATGTAAAACAAAGACAAAACAAAAAGAGGCATGTATTGGTAATACATCATCGCGAGCAAAAATAAACTACAAAACAAAACAGACGTGTTAACACAAAATACAAAAAAAACAAACAAATCAAACAATTTAGAAGCTATCTGAAGTTTCATTTTCGAACTAGAACTCAAGCAGCAGCATAATGCAGGAGTAGATCAGTACAAACACTTAATCTAGAGCGAAAAAAGATTCAAGGATACAGAGGCCACAACTAAAAGGGGCATTAGAATTCTTAATTTAGTTCAATGCATACATGTAGTTGTGTATTGATGGGGGGTCCCGCCAGGGGGAAAAGAGGGGGGAGGATACCGGCGGGAGTAAAATTAATTCAAAAAATTATCCAAAATTTAAGCGATTTTTACCAAAATTTTGACCAAAAATCGTCAAAATCGATGGTTTTTGGTAAAAAAAGGTAAAAACCACTAGCTACACAAAGATGTTAAAATGGACTTTGACACGCAAACACACACAAACACTACTGTTTGAGATGCCCATAGGAGGGCTATCCACCTCCCCCCCCCCTCTCCTAGAGAGGGGTCGGCACCCCCCTCTGATTGCCAAAAAAGTGCACCAAAATTGAGTAAAAATCTAAACATCGCAAAATTTTTCCTGCTCCAAAAAGTGCCCCCAAAAAAAGAATTCGTCAAAACTTACACTAAACCAGGACCACTTCCCTCTCCGCCGGGTGTGGGATACCCACCCTCGCCGATCGCTCATGTGCATCTCTGTCTATCCCCCATTCTGGTGAATATTAAAATAACAACAAATTAGCCTGGTTAGTTAGATTTCAATTCATTAGTTAAATTAGCCAAACCTTTTTGGGTCCTGTTTAATTCTAGCCAACAGTGGTTCCAGCCATTGCAAGCTGACTTCACAGTGGCTGTCCAGAAAGACCAAAACCTAGAATAAAAAAAAGCAGTGACCTTGATTGGTCAAATATCTGACTAGTAAACAGAAACTAGAAAAACAAAGAAAAATAAACCTTGGCTAACCCAAACAGAGCGAATCATGGGGTTAAAAAAGAAACTCGCGCTCAACTCACAATGACACAACAAACAATGACTTTCTTATTTTATTTCGCAATTATTATCTTACACAAAGTTATTTTTTATTTTCAACAGACAGAAAGACGTCTTATACCAACTTTTTGCTCTAGCTAAGGGTTTGAACACATTTCATACTACAATATTATGATTGTATTCATGTTATTAACTACTTACACAACAAATTTCAATCAAAATCAGTTTTAGGAATTCGCACAATTACTATAGTCATATCTGCTGAGCTAATGCAAATCGCAGACTAATCTTGCAAAATTCTGCCAACCTCTCCAGTGGCTTGATTTGCGCCGAAAATTTTGGCCCGAATTAATCCCTGACGACCGTCAGTTTTCAGGAATTTGACCACCTCCTGTGGCCAATTTTCCCTCGAATATTCCTGCACTCGTTTGTCGGAAAATTCTGAAAATAAAAAAACATCACTCAATACTTATTAATTCAGCAAATAAATAAAGCTAATAAAAGTCAGATTCATACTACAACACTAATTAATATAGATTCTAGAATATAATAAAAAACTAAATTAAGTAACTCCCCTTGAGCGATAAACTACACTGCAAATACATCTCTTAAGGGGTTAGTGTCGCGAAAGCAGTCGATTTTGCGCGACTGTAAAATTTTTTCAATGAAAGATAGGTCATTGTTCTGTATATATTCTAAAAATATGTTTCAAGGCAAATATTTTCGCCAAGTTTCAGCAAAATTGACGCAGCATATAGTTAGCAGTGAAGTCGCAAAGTCGGAAAAGTGACGTTTTAAAAACCTATTCACATTCGATAATTTCGTCACAATTATAAAACTTTTTGTTTAGATTGT
Source organism: Trissonchulus sp. WLG1_4 (assembly GCA_030248245.1). NCBI lineage: Eukaryota > Metazoa > Nematoda > Enoplea > Enoplida > Ironidae > Trissonchulus > Trissonchulus sp. WLG1_4. The sequence goes on along the minus strand of JASANF010001189.1, from coordinate 1,033 downwards.
TTACACAGGCTAAAAGGATATATGTTGTAGTTTATGCACACAAAATTTAGTGCCAATTGCTTGAGTGGTTGCGGAGTAATACCTGTTTGAACTGTGAAACTGTGCGTAAACTGTAAAGCACTCACAGCAATAATGATAAATTGTAAAAAATTTAGACACTTATTTTGAAATCAAAAGAAAAACGAACCTTTATTTTTTTATTTTTCTTATTTGTGGCAAAAAATTGTGAGTCAAAACATTACATGTACGTCACAAGCTGGCCAATCTGATATCTGGCTTGACTTTTTGAACTTTTATGTCTCTATTGTGTGATGTCTGGCTCACAAATGGTGATTGGTTAAAAATATTAGTTGATATTGGTAGTCTAGTGTCTGGCAGTATTTATTTGACACCTTATGGCATTTCACTAGTTTCTCAGTGAACGTAGAATTTCAAAGCAAAAGTTATCATTTTTCAGCCTATGAGCAAAACTGCTTTGGCGACACTACCACCTTAAATCCCTGCATCTGTGCCCACATACCTATCTCGATTATAGCATATTGGCATAATATACAAATCACAAAAAGAAATAAAATTTCTATATTCAATATGTAAGAGGGGGACAGGTGGGACCCCTTCATCAAAATGGAGGCTAAGGAAAGAAAGTCCCCAAAATCTGTGCCAAAGTGGGTAACATTTAAGGTATTTTCGGCCGACTACAAGGGTCTCCAAATTAGCTTGAGAGCCTCCCCCCCCCAATTTTGACCCCACTACATGTACGGTTCCCCTGAACCAACCCGGATCACTGTCGTCGTCGATGAGCAATATTTCCTGGACGAGCGTGAGCGGGGTTCGATCCAGGATGCTGTTGATCATGCGGATGAGGGCGGAGGTGGCCTCGTTGTGGTAGCAGATGATGATGCTCACCAGGGGCAGATCACTTGGATACACCTGCGCCTTGCATCTGCAAACAAACACTACTGTTGGAATATTTTTAAGGGGGGGGGGGGGGGGGACCGGCCCCCCAATTCCACGCGTCGCGCTTCCACTCACT